>JAMXBB010000008.1:96683563-96929413 GCA_024138015.1 Lumnitzera littorea
TTAATTATTAATAAAATTGGGGCTGGCGACCCCCCCACACCCCCCGGTAATCAGGTTTTGCCAATTAAAAAAAAAAAATTGTTAAAATATATAATGAAACAACCACAGTATAGACTTAAAATATATGTGTGAGCATATATAATACATAGGAGCAATTTGATACTGGAGAAATTTTGAAATGTCAATATCTATTGGATAGTGCGTCTATATATATATATTTATATATATATATATATAACAAGAAAAACTTCAATGCTACGAGGATTTGTGAGGCGGATGAAGTAGGTATCTGCGAAGACTATTGTATATTTATTTTCCATGTGTCATTTTTGTATTGGTTAGAACTTTATACAGCTAGGCCACTTATTTATTAACACGTGGCTGTGTCAGTTAATGCTGTAGATTAGAATGTAAAAGGACTTACGTGTATTACTGGATAAATTCAGTCGTTTTCTTTTTCTTTTTCTTTTTTCTTTTTCCCAAAGGATAACTTCAGTATGTTGATACTTGCATTTAATATTCTGTTTTTTCGTTTGCATTTTGTTTTTATCAACCATCTTTAACTTTGCATTTCTTGTTCAAGCCAAACTATGGAGGAAGTAACTTAACTTCACATGGTATCGGAGTGATTGGTAAGGTCTTGATTCCACTCGCTTTTGTTCTTCTTCTCATGGCGATCCTAGTTAGCATCTATTTTTGGTTTGTTGTGTTCTCGAGGTTCGTTTGTGAATGAATTTTTCTTCGATTGAGGATGAACAATCAAATAGTTCAAAAATATCCTGGATCCTTTGTACTTGTTTGCATCTAATAATCCAAACATGATGATTCGCAATATTTTGTTCAATGGAACAAACTACATGGCATAGAGTAGATCAATTAGGTTATGTTTAGGTGCAAAGCTGAAAATCAAATTTATGGATGGAAGTATATGTAAACCTGAATCTAATTTGTTTGATCTTAATAAATGCATTCGGTACGATTATATGGTCTATTGTTGGATCCTCAATTCAATGGTGAGTGATTTTCCACAAAATTATGTTTACCCTCAATCTACTAGAAAGCTGTGGACCAAAATTATAGATCAACATGGCTTAGGTAATGTGCCATTAGTGTTTCAATTGTAGTACAAAGTAAGTAACATTAAGTAATTACATCAATCCATGGGAATTTACTATAGTAAGTTGAAAAGAGTTTGAGATGAATTGCAAGTTTTGCATTGTTACACTTAATGTGATTGTAATGATTGTACTTGTCACTCGAGAGATGGAGTATTTGAATTTGAATCAAAGGATATATTAATCTAATTTCTGATGGGATTGAATGAAAGATACGAATCAGTTTGTAATCAAATTCTATTATTGGATTCTCTTCCTAACGTTAATAAGGCATATTATTTAGTTCAATAAGTTGAGAGACAAAAACAAATTACTTCAAGTGGATTTTTCAATGTTGAAGCTTCAACCTTTGTCTAGAAATGCACCTTGCTAATGATGGACAAAAAAATACTAATAAGAAGAGAAGAGAAGTAGGGAAAGTGGCATGTAGACATTGCAAAGGAGAAGGACACATAATTGAAATTAGATATCTCGAATGGTAGAAGGGCAAGAGATTTAGGAAGGAGTTTAGTGGAGTTGTGTCTAATGTTGTTACTAATAAATATGTTAATACTAATATGCATTTGGATTGTGATAAGGATGATGTTGCAAGTATTGGTTCCTCTAATGAAGGCTTGAAATCACAGCTTGTTCATGAGGTTTGTCAAAAGTTGATCAAAATGATGAAGTGCAAAAAAATACTAGATCATTCAATCTATTTTGCTGGTGCATTAGGTTTTACTTTATGTTCAAGTTTGTTTACTTGTTTCAATGTTGTGAATGATGATTTTTGTTCTTAGATTGTTGACACTACTACTACGGACTGTATCATACCATACTAATTTCTTTTTATTGACATTTACACACTACCTCATCCCATATCAATGAGCTTACCTAATGGGAAATTCATGACTGTTCAATTAATTAGCAACATTCAATTATTTGATTCTTTAATTTTGCAAAATGTTCTTTTCTTTCCTTAATTAAAACATAACTTACTCTCTATTCGGCGAGTACTAAATGATAGTGGTCTTGTTGCTTGCATTAATACTTCCTCTTTTATATTTTAGGACCCATACTCTAATGAAACCTTTGCATCAATAGAAGCTAAGAATGGGTTATATATACTGAATATGAATACTAAGCTAGGCTTGATTTCTTATATGACTTCTCCTTTATGTTCATCTTTGCTATCGTGTAATAAAATAAGTAATCTTATGTTACTTCAATATAGGCTTGGTCATCCTTCTTCTTTTAAGTTTTGTCATATTGATGGTTGTAATAAATTAGAATTGGATTATTTTATTTGTGGTCTATGTCTTGAAGCAAAGATGCATAAGCTTCCCTTTAGTAGTAGTCATTGTGCCTCACATTTTTTTTAGTTGTTATACATTAATACTTAGGGACCTTATCCCATTAAGTCAATAACAAGTGCAAGATATTTCTTTACTATACTTGATGATTGCTATTGTTCTACTTAGACTTTTCTTCTTAATAACAAGTCCTAAGTAGATACTTGCCCCCAATAAGTTTCTTAACATGGTTGCCATGTGATTTGGTGCTCAAGTTAAGATCATTAGATCAGATAACGGATTTGAATTTCTTTATAATGCATGTTAAACCATGTTGCATAACTTAGGCATTTTACATTAAAGAACTATGACCTATACAGCATAACAAAATGGGTAGGTTGGGTGTAAACACAAACACCTTATAGAGACCACAAGATCTTTGCATTTACATGCTAATTTACCAAAATATTTTTAGAGAGAGTATGTATTTATAGCAACTTATCTTATTAATTTGATGCCTAAAACAAAGCTACAATAGAAGTCATCCTTTCAACTCTATATAAAGTGAAGTCTTCTTGTGACCACCTAAGGACTATGGGTTATTTATGCTAAATAGCTCAACTAAATCCTGTAAAGATAAGTTCAATCCAAGAAGAGTTCAATGTATTTTTATGGGTTATGCTTATGGGTAAAGGGGCTATAAGGTGTATGACATGCAATCAAGGCAAATTTTACTTACTAAAGATGTTGCGCTCTATGAGTATGTTTTTCCATATGAGCATGCTACCTTGTTTGATTCAAATCATGTTCCTAATAGTTTTACTTCTCTTATCTTGGCTGATGAAGTAGTCAAAACATGCAGTTCTCAACTTGATATACATATTGTACCTACTAATTCATTAGACTTTACTGTTCCCTTTAGTTCTTTATTGGATACACCTATTTCTATTGATGATCACCATGGTGTTGATGCTGTTCCCTTACATAAGTCTACTAGAAATCATAGACCCCTTACTTAGCTAAATGATTGTGTGTGTTCCTTATAAGTTGCTTCAACTAACATTTCATCTATGCATTCACTCGTCCCTTATCCTTTATTCAATTCCAATTCTTTTACACACATTCCTAAAGATTATACTGCATCCTTGGTATAAGTATTAGCTATTAAAGAACCTTTTTGTTATTCATAAGCTTATAAACCTAAAGAATGGGTTGTTGCTGTGAATAAAGAATTAGAAGCTTTGGATTTTTTTTTTTAACATTAAAAGCTTTAGAATGAAATGATACTAAGGATATTATTGATTTGCCTCTTGGCAAGAAAACCATTGGGTCTAAATGGGTTTATAAAGTCAATATAAACTTAACGATAGTGTAGAAAGGCTTAAAACTCGATTAGTAGCTAAAGGCTATATATAAGTAGAGGGTATAGATTGTCATGATACCCTTTCACCTAGGCATTGTATGTATTTTATTTGCTATAGCTACAACATATAATGGCCACTTTATCAAGTGGACATAGACAATGCTTTTTTAAATGGATATTTAAATGAGAAGATTTATGTGACACCTCCTCTTGGTTATTCTAAAGTTTGTCCAAATAAGATTTGTAAGCTTAAATAATCACTCTATGGTTTAAGATAAGCATCTTGCCAATGGAATATTGAAATATCACAGTTTTTGCTTCAAAGAGGTTTTATGTAGTCACAAAGTGCTCACTCTTTATTTACTCTTACTCAACTTAATGAGTTTTTGGTGGTGTTGCTTTATGTAGATGATATGATAATCTTTGGTACTAGTGATGCTTCTATTATTGACTTGAAAAAGGCTTTGGATGTTGAGTTTACCATTAAACATTTAGGGATGGAATGTTTCTTTTTAAGTATTGAGATATGCCAAATTATAAGTGGCACTTTACTTAATCAAAGAAAATTTGTCTTTAATTTGCTCTCTATTGTTAGGCTTTCATCTTGCAAACCAGTACAATTTACCTTTTGATCTTGAGCTTGAACATGACAGTAGTGAACATATTGACGATCCATCTTCATATAGAAGAATTGTTGGAAGGTTATTGTATCTTATACTTATTCATCCGAACTTGAGTTTTGCTATTAATAAGCTTAGCCAATTTCTTGCTAGCTCACAGAAGCCTCGTTTACAAGCCGCATTTCATCTCTTGAAGTATCTCAAAGTGACAATTGGTTTTGGCTTATTCTATTCTAGTAATGATCCTCTTACTTTACATTATTACTTACATGCAGATTGGGCTTCTTCTTCTTTCAATAGGAGGTCTATTATGGGTTATGCTACATTCCTCATGAATGCTTTAGTGCTTTGGAAATCCAAGAAACAAAATACTATTAGCACTTCTACTATTAAAGCTTAATATAAAAGCATGACTTCAATAATAAAAGAGCTTCTTTGGGCTTCTTTCATTTTGCATACTCTCCGTTTGTCTCTACCCTATACACTTGTTTTGTGATAACAAATCTGCAATTCTTATTGCTCATAATCCTTGTTTCCACAATAGGACTAAACATATTGATATAGATGCTCACTTAATTTGGGATTAAGTTGCTAAAGAATTTGTTTCACCCATTCATGTTGCCCCTAATCAACAACTAACTAATATTTTATTAAGGTTTCTTCTGTCTCACAATTTGCTTCTACTTTTTATAAGTCAAGCCTTAGAGCAGCTCCAAGTGTAAAATCAGGATACCCATTATATATATGTATATATGTATGACTCTACTTTGACTTAGTGCTAATCGTTTGGTGCAATTTTAGAGGTCAAATTCGTGAGTTTTCATAAGATATTGGGCTAATAAAGATTTTTCACCCGTTTAGGAAAGTTTATTATAATCTATTTTATTTCCTGTTTTCTTTTCCTCGGAATTTATTATATTTCCTTAATATGCATAGAATTTTAAACGTATACCGCTGGTTTGAATTATTATGAATTAATATAAGTTAGTTCCTCTCATATAATTTTCTATGACTTTACGCTTTGAGAATTTGTTATGGGGTTTACAGTTTTGCTTGTTAATGGGATTCAAATGATGGAAGATTTATATGGCTCTAAACTACTGTGTCTTTACTCAACTATACTAACAATTGATGTTGTAAATATTTGCATGTATTGAATGCTTACAGGGAAAAGCTCAACTGGTTTTATGACGCAAAGTTATTTCTTGTGACGGGGGAGACTAGTGCTGTGGTCGACCGATAGCACAGCTAAAACTCGTGGTCGAGGAGGAAGAATTGAAATTTCTCGCACCTCCATTTTCTATTTTAGATACTCCCTATTAGGTAACCATTTGTCCTTTTCTATATATATATATATATGCAAGAGAAGCTTAATTATCTGTTTCCAGGAACCTGAGGGAGCTTCCCGTGTTGTTTCCTAAAAAATGGGTTTTTGTTTGAAGAGTGTATACAACTTGAAGTTGGACTCATTCTAATGGAGAAAAAGGAAAAAGTGGATTTCTTCTACAATGGTGGACTTGTCTTCGATGATCTGTCCAGAAAAGAAAAGAATTACTTCGACCGTAAGCTCGCCCACCACAGGAGTCATGACTCCCTTACAGATATTTTATTTTAGTTTCGCGCGTGTTTTGGGAAAACGTTTCTTTTTTTTTTAGAAAAAAATAAAAAGAAAACGCTTTGCGCTAATTTAGTATTTCTTGAAGAAAAATCTGGTTGAGGAGAAAGGCAAAGGACGACGTGAATGTTTCTACAGTTAAATGCATTTATACTTGAGGGCATCGACGCACTTCTGTCTGTTCTCGTAATTCCATCGAGTAACATTTTCTTATAATTATATATTTAAAGTTTTGCTCTGTTTAATTATATGTTTAATTAAAAATTTAATTATTCTCTTCAATTAACTTTAATTCATATTACTAGTATAATCAATATCATCAAGTAATTTTCCATCATCATAAAAAGGTTGCATAACCCTCTAAAAATCATAGGTTATCACTTATAACTACTAAAAGGTTTCGTGATTCATATTTTTAAAATGAGTCATAAGCTATTTTTTGCAAGAGGTAGCTATTTGCTACGTGCTAAGGGTTGCGTAACCCTTTTGAGATCGTTGACACCTACTTTATCAACTGATTGTATTGACTGAATTAATAGTATGAATTAGAATTAATTGAGATGTGAATATTGACAACCAAATCTTAAATATATAATTAGACAAATAAAAACTTTAGATATATAATTGCTAGCATTGCATAAATGATGACATTAATCTTATACTTTTTTTATCATGCATTTTTATGCAAAGCGCTTATTATATAACTAGATAAGTTACAAATGCATCTTTTTATATTTAGAAGCATTTGCACACCCAAATCTCTTTTTTTTTTTTTAAAACAAGTGAATTTTGACTTTTATACAACCATTTTCCTCTTGAGCTTAAATTTGTTTAAATTTCGTACAAACACCAAAGGTAATAGGGTTTAAAGGCTCAACTTGTAAGCCACTAATGCATTCATATGGTGTATGGTAGGGTGAAGTTTTTGTCTAACTTTAAAGATTAGGAGCTAAATGTGCACTAAGTAAACGTTAAATTAAAATAAACAAGAAAACTTAAAAGCTAAACCACAAGGTTGCCTTATCCACAAGTGGCTACTCCGGGGATGTTCAATAAAATTTAGCGAACTATAACTAAATTATATTAAGTATTTTCAAGGAATTTGCTACATATATTCAGTTAAGTTATAATCTGATAAAAAAACATTCAGTTAAGCTTTAAGTACCATCCATTTAAAATATATTAAAAATTATGACCATATTAATCAATATTGAAAGTGCCAACTTATCGATCGTGGTATATTAACGCAACTCTCTAGTTAATTAACTATTTCCTTTTACCTTTTGCAATTTCACTTTGATGAATCGGTAATAACATTCTGTTTTTTTTTTTTTTCTTCTTCTTTTTCTCTCTATAGTATAATTGGTATATATTTTTTTTATTATGTTTAAATGGACTTCAATTTGGGTATGAAGCTTATATACAACTGTAATTCGTTACATGTAAATGTCTATATTTATTTTATTTTATTTTTTTTTATAGATTTACGGGTTGAGCGACCATGCAAATTTATTAAACGAGTATAGTTACGTTTTAGTTTTCCAAACATGGTTTAATAAATGAATTTACATTGTAGGTTGAAGTTTTCAAATAGAAGACTATTTAGATTGAAATATAAAATACGAGGTATTTACAAGAATTTCTGACTCTATAATTTTCGATATGTAATCGGAATCATTTTGAAAAAAGGGAAGGGAAAAAAGATCCACCCACCTACCTAGAACCAACTCAAACTTAAAAAATTGTGCGCCCTTGTATAACTAAAATGAATCAAGTATATGGTATCCTAATAAACTAACAAATAAACGAACGAAACATATACTATATATATCAACAAAAAAAAAAAAAAAAAGGATCAACTCCATGTTGCAGTTGCTCTGTAACGTCAATCACAGAAGTGAGAGTCTTGATCCAGTGGGGAAATAAGACATAGGTATGGGAGGAGAAGGAGACTTCCTCTTGCTTGTGTTCTTTTCCTTTGATTTGCCTTCACCAAGTCCAAGTCCACGCTCTTCTGTGTTTGAACTGCTCTTTAACACTTGCTTTTCACATATAACCTTACTTGATTGGCTAGAGAAGCAACCTGTAAACTTAGCTAAGTTCGAGAAGGAAGCCATGTTTTTTTGGGGATTTTCAGAGACAAAGGACCTATATTAAGTAGCTCCTTATGGTGGAAGCAGAAGCCAATGAATTGTAATTAGGTTCTGAGTATTTCTGATGAGTGAATTTGCTTTTCACAATGGGTATATTATATATAGTGCTCTCTAAGCTGGGCGTTACTTTCCAGGAAACAAGGGTGGTCATTGGATCAAAGTCACCTTCCTTCTCAATTCTATAAAAGTAGGTGAATTGGAGGCTTTCTATAATCCACGCACTCAAAAATCGTCTACGCTATGATTATTTTTATATTAATTTTACATTTCGTAAATTATCCTTGACTCGCAAATTATGTCCATCAATAGCCAAAAAAATAAAAAAACAAAATTATTAACGGCAAAACTATAGCTATTGGCAATTTCTTTTTCTATTGATGGATACTACTTTACTGTAAATCGAAAATAATTTAATGAACTCAAAAGTCACTATGCCAATAATGGAACCATAGAATTTTTTGGTAAATTATAAATGTATTCTTCTTATTTACCTGAATTCTATTGCATCTTCTAAATATTTATTATACTCAATTAAATCATCTCTATAGGCTTATGTATGACTCAGCCTAAAGGCTTGGAGTGATAGATTTCTAGAAGATAATCCCAATAATCCTTATGATACGTTATCCTTAATGAAGTCCTATTTAGAAATAATTTAGGGTAAATTTGGGTTAAGCAAATGGGGCCGGAAGTAATACACCTAATATAAGATTTTAGAGGGACCCAAAGTGGCATGCCTAATTATAGGTTGTAGAGAGGCTTGAAGAAGCATGCCCAACTGTTTGGATAATGAGTCAATCTATGTTGTAGCGAAGGTTATGAGGACCTCCATCATGAAATTTGTGTTTGGCTAATTTAAATATAATTAAATTAATGTGTGTGTTTGACCCATCTACATTTAAATGTATGTGTTTATGATATATATAATTGTTCATGTGCATATGGTTGTATATTACGTACTGAGTTTTGACTCAGGTTAAGGTGTTAGTTATGGAGACTTTACTAATAAGAGTTATCCAGCTGATTATGGGGGTTATCACGATTGTGATGACTTAGAAGATAACTATTATCAAGAAGACCCTTTTGTCGATAACTATTACTATTATGATGATCATTATCAACCTTAAGAGTTTAGAGGTCTAATTTTGGTTTAATATTTGTTTCTAAGATAGTCTTTAATTTTCTCTTCATATTACAATGAGGAGATTCTTAAATGTTGTTTAGTTTTTAATTACTTTTATGAGAAATTATTATGGAACTGAAATCATTAGTTATTTAACTGTGAATTGAAGATTTTAGTTTCTAAATTTCAGCTTAACGTGTTAATAAAAGATTAAGGATATATAACGATTTATGGCGTTTTGAGTCTAGACATTATAGTAAATTGTAAAAGTATACTAACGTATGCAAATTCTTGTAATTTACCTCCCTAAGAAGCAAGATGGCATTGGTTTGTGACAAATAACAATGCATGATACACACGAGTAATGAGGTAAAAAAAAATTGCATTGGAAGTGAAGTGTGGGTTCATGAAAAAGACTAACGGTAAATTTTGATGAGAAGGTCTTGATGGTAATTCAATTAAGTTGAATCAATAGTGTTGAGAGAACCTTGTAGATGTCTCGATATATTATAATAGATATGTATTTTAATTTTGTCGTGGTTTTTCATATTTCTGTATAAAATTAAATCTACCAATCAAGATCATTTTCCTTTCATCTTCGTGTCATCCTTATTTGTATGTTTTGTAATAACTTGCAACTGTAGTCGGTGTACTCATAACACATCGGACCGTTTCGATTAAAATTAAAATACAGGACAATCCAAATGAAGTCCGCATTTGGAAGTGAAATAGCATCCAAAGGTTCAAGTTTTTAAGATTTCTTAACTATATCTTTTATTTTTCAACTAATGTAATATCTTTAAAAATTCAAGATTAGCTATAATTTTATTTAATTTAAGGGGTTTTCCCTATACAATCATATTGGTAAATACTTGAATGGATCATTCCGACAATTTGGGAACAAAATTGAATAAGCCTATCTTTAATATTAGGTATGCCATTTTGGATCTACGGGTATTACGATACTTTATCCTTAAAATTCTTAAATGAATATTTTAAGATTTTTAAATATTATTTATGGGACCTGTATCAATAAGTTTTTAAAGAATTAAAAAAATAGACCGTTGGATTATAACAACCAACGGCAATGATCTTATGATAATTAAAACGCAAAATTAATCCAAAAGTTCGAATGCTCTGACAAGTATCTGACAAAGTTTAGGCAACTTGCAATTGGGATGGCCCAATTAGACCAAACTAGTCCAGGGGCCACATTGTATTTCAGTGACGTTTCAAGCAGTACACTTCTCAGTCCTTCCTTCCTTTCTAGTCATTTTCGATGCCTTGGACACGCTTTTCTTGAATGAAAAATCCGAAAGGAACAGAAGACTTCATGAGGACGGCATTATTGGTGAATCCGATTGGTCAGTCAAATTACACCGACTTTTCCAGTAGAAAAGGAAACGAAAAAATAGAAAATTCTCGACGGAAACGTCACCGTGTTTTGGAACAGCCGTCGGTTCTGGGTCAGTGGCTGAAGATAACTTTCATTGACTAAACATGTAAGGAGAGAGAGAGTTTTCTTGGAGCCAAAGTACTTCGAATCTTCACATGAAACTATAATTTTCACAGACAAAGGTATACCAGTCAACTTTCCCGCTGGTTGGAAAAACAGGGAAGGCTCCTAATGTTGTTCAAAAAGTAATTACCTTCGTCCTATAAGCTAGAATTTTAGGATGAGACAACCAAATCCAAAAACACGTGAGCTAATCTCATGTTTAGTATATAAGATTAGTCTAAAATAAAATGGAATATAATAAAATGAAATGAGAATCAAAATAATCAATTATATATATATATATATATTTATGTTTGGAAATGTTCATGAAATAAAATAGAATGTATATATAATAGTATCTGTCAAAGATGCTTATAATTATTAGATATCATAATTAGACTAAAGATTATAAATAGGTTATTTTAAATAAATGACGATTAATAAGGCAAAATAAAATTGAGAAGCAAATTGAATTTCCTCTTAAAGTCCTAATACCACTTTTACGTTATTGTTATTTTACCTTTTAAAAATGCTTCTAAACATGGAAAAGGCCGTTCCAATCCAAGTTTATTTTCTATATACCAAATGTAACTTAAGTTTTTATTTTACTAGCTAGTTTAGAAAGAAATATAATAAAGCATGTTACTTTGATAGAACCCCTCACATTTTTATTAGAGTCATTCATCATCTATTAACTTTTGCAATTGTAAACAACTAAATTTAAAATTTAAAATAAAAAATGCCAAAAGATGGAGGATTCAAAGGGAAAAAGAAAGAAAAGAAAAGAACTGAGAATAACTTCTATAGAAAAATAAGAAGATGGATAATTATTCGAACTCATTTGCAACTTCATTTCTACTCAACCAACCTACAATTCTGATATACATTGATGTATTCACTCCTACAGCAGTATAATGCATCTAGAATGTTTTGGTGCATTAGCATACTAATTAATAGTTATTGAAAGATAAATAATAATATTAATAGACAATACCATAATTAAATGACTTTTTATGTATTAACTACTTTTAATCTATTTTGGTTAATAATAAAACAAAATATGTATGATTAATACTTGTCTATTTTATATTTAAATTGTGATTGTACATTTAATTATATTGTAAAATCCAAATACACCTTTTTTTTTTAACTCCTTGTGGATTTATTCACCTTATAATTCAAATTGAGTGTGCAGACTTAGGAATCTTCAAAAACTAGCTCTTAACCATTCTACTCAAAAGTTAATTTAAGAAAGAAATCATTATGTATTAAAAAAAATTCTAAAAAGTAAAAAATAAAAAATAAGAGTTCCTTCTTCTTATTATATATATATATATATTGACTTCAATATTTTTTTTTGTTATTTTATCTTAGTAGAAAATATTCTTTTGTAATTTATCCTTATTAACATAATGCAATAATTCTAAATACCCAAAATTTTAGTCCAATAAGCCCTTTTTAAACGGAGTAGACCCCAAAGGAGTACAAAGAGAAATTTTTTTAGTTTAATTTTTGCATATGAGACAATTAAGTAAGGTTAAGTGTAAAAAAATTGGTCAAACGATCCTTATTTTGAGTTTACCATACCACATTTCCCTAAAATATCCTTATTTTAGTTTGGAATGAGATTACGAATTTGATGTAAGAGGTAAATTCCACCATGAAAGCTAGTACAGTCAAAGAAATAATAGAGTGAGAAAGAGGAAAAGAAATATTAAAGAGAGAAGAAAATGGTAAGGTTGTTTCTACATTTAGGTACTGTGCATATGTGCCAATTATTGACTATTTATACATGTACATGACAAACGTGCATAAAATATAGAAAAGAAATAAATAAATTGACTTACTATTAAACTATACATGTAGCTAATATACTATACAAATCACACTATTGTTATACAATTAACAACACTTCCTCTCTAAAGTTGGAGGATTTGAAAGCCCCAACTTAGATAAGAAAATATGTCATTACTGATTTGAAGTCACTTTGGTCATAATATCTACAACTTGAGAGGGGGAAGAAATATGATGAAGTCTCCAAAAACCAATGGAAACATGATGGTGAGTAAAATGAGCATTCACATCTATGTGTTTTGTTCGGCTATAAAAACAAGGATTATTCACTACACAAAATAATGCCATAAGGAGATCAATTTTAAGCCATAAATCTTGTAATGAGAAAGAAATCCACAACTCCCTAATAGTGTATGCAACACTTTGATATTTCACTTAGTAAAGGAAGTTGAGATTGTATCTTGTTCTTTTGTTTACCAAGATATGAGAGAGGAGCTAAGGAAATGCAATATCTTGACAAGAATTTTCTATCAATCTTATTAGATCCCCAATTCGCATTAGAGTATCCATGTAAATTAAAAGGACTACTCGAAGAATAGAACAAGACATACTCAATTGTTCCCTTTAAGTAGTGGAGCACATGCATAGCAACCTAAAGATGTAATGTATGTAGAGTACTAACGAATTGGCCGAGTTGTTGTACTAAAAAAGAGATATGAGGATGCGTGACAATCAAGTATAACAACCGTCTCTCCAATCTTCTAAATAGAGAAGGATTAGGCAAAAGATCTCCTGAAGTATGATCCAAATGAAGGCTAAATAGAAAAGGTACCTTAGTTGGTTTTGAACTAGTTAAAACCCGTATCTTTCAATATTTCCAACAAAAACTTCCACTAATGAAGATAAAAACCATTGCTATTTTGAAATATTTCAATAACTAGAAACAATCTCACTTCACCTAAGTCTTTGATAGTGAAAGCATTATTAATTGCCTGTTTAATTGTAGTAATTTCCTCCAAATTATCTCTAACAAGAAGAACATCATCAGCATAAATCAAGATAGCTATAAAACCTTTTGAATTTAATCGAGTGAACAAGGAGAAATTAGATTTAGATTGTTCATAACCAAGAGAGCAAATAAATTTGGGAAATTCCTTATTCCATTTATGTGAAGCTTGCTTCAAGCTATATAACGACCTTAACAATTTGCAAACTTACCTTAATTTTGCTAAAGAATAACCCTCCTATAGAGTCATGTATATTTCCTCATTAATAAATCGATGTAAAAAGGCATTATTAATGTCTAATTGATGAACATGCCTATTTTTGATTGAGGAAACAACAAGTAAAGGCCTAATAGTTATAAGATTAGCTACAAAAGAAAAGGCATGTGAGTAATCAATACCCTCAACTTGAGCGAACCCTTTAACTATAAGCCTAACTTTAAACCTCTCAACCGTCCCATTTGGCTTATATTTAACTTTATACACCCATCTAAAACCAATGGGTTTCTTTCTAGGGATTAAATCAACTAAGTCCTATGTATGATTGGATTCAAGAGCTAAAAGCTCTTTATCCATAGCTTCAACTCATCTCAAATCTCGTTTAGCGTATGATAAAAAGATGGTTCATAAAGTGCAAAAACATCTCCTAAAGAACCAATGTATTCTTTGGCAAAATGATTAAAAGATTGTGTGTAAAAAAGAGGATAAAGGGTAGAGTGTTTAACATGTCTTTAAGGTTTGTTAAGTAGCATACATGACACATTAGGCTGTATAATAGAATTGGCTATGTAAACAAAATCAACAAGCCATGTTGATGTTTTCTTTTTCCCAATAGACTTTTGGAGATGAAGAACATTTTTAGACAAGGAATTAGTCATGTCAAAAGTAATGTGTGTATTTGGATGGGTTGGTGGAACAAGAGCATCAGAATTATCATGTGAAGAAGAAGCACAATCAATTTCATCATAATGAGATACTAAAGGTGAAGGAAATAAAGGACTAGATGAATTTGGATGAACAATAATGGATGAGTGTTTGAATGGTAAAACATTCTCATAAAGGATAACATCGCGGCCAACAAAGAGCTTATGAAACTCAAGATCATAAAGTTTGAAACCCTTTTGATTTATAGGATACCCTAAGAAAGATATACCATCTCCCTCTTAGATCAAACTTGTCATTTGGTTGAGCTAAAGATGCTACATAACATAGGCAACCTATGGTTAGAAGAGAAGTGTATAGAGGAGGTTTGGAATATAAAACTTCATAGGGTGACTTTCATTGCAAAGATTTCATAGGCAATTTCTTGATAAGGGAAGTAATAACAAGAACACACTCTCCCTAAAAAATTTATAGTAAATTGGCATGCAACCTAAGAGCACATGTAGTGTCAAGTAAATGTCTATGCCTTCTTTCTACCGCTCCATTTTGAGGTATATATACAACACTTTTTTGATGTTGAACTCCATTTTTCTTAAAAAGGTCTTAACACTTTAATGATAAAAATTCGCTCTCATTATCAGTTCTAATAATTTTTGGTATGGTATGAAAGTGATTTTTGATATATGAAAGGAAGTGTTTCAAGGTCTTTAAGTTATCATATTTGTGAGAGAGTAGCAAAAAGTCCATGTAGTACAGCTTATATCATCAACTATAGTTAATAAATACTTGCAGTTAGTTAAAGAAATTGAATTATAAGGTCTTTATAGATCAACATGTAACAATTCAAAAGAATTCAAAGAAATTGAAGTACTAGAATAAAATGGCAAACGATGGAATTTTTCCATATGACATGTAACACAAACGAATTAACAATCATTTAAAAGTTTACAACCAACAATGTATTGTAATTTTGACACCGAAACATGTCCCACTCTATTATGTAGCAATTAAAGAAGGACTTTATTTATAGCAACAATAAATGAAATACTTGAGGAAGACTTAGAAACAGATGACTTATGACAATTGTGACTAACATAAGAACAACCATCGGAATCTTTCTCTCTTTGGAGAATATACAACCATCTTTTCACAAGCCTGATCAATATGAGCTTTAAAATTCTCATCCTATAACACACACTTGTGAGAATTGAAGATGGCTAACAAATTTGTGTTTGAGAGCAAACTAGTTAAAAAGAGTAGGTTATATTGAAAATTTGGTATGAACAAGACTTTTGACAAGATAATATCATCATTTAATCGAACAACTCTGACAACATTAACAAAGTTTAAGACGGCCATCAGGAAACTTGACTTTAAGTAGTTCTTTGAGGGTATGTTTTTTGGTTAAAAGGTAATGAAAAGGGGTAATATGGTCTGAAGCACCCATACCTACAATCCATTGATGCATATTATTATCATGAAGCAAACAAGAGTGGAGACAAGAAGAAGAATAGAAAACCTTAATAGCAAAGTTCATGGAGGCTAAAGCTTCTTGCTCATCCATAGGTCTATTTTGCATCATTCTAAGGACCTTTAAACAAATTCTTTGAATCATCAAAAAGTTTGTTAGTACTGAAATGACAATCTAAAGGATTTTCCGAAGGTTATGTGACAGTTCAAGTAGCAAATTTTGAGTCCTTTTATTATTTTTCTTATACCAATTAGGGAAGCCTACTAGCTCGAAGCAAATTTTAACCGTATGGCTGGCCCTTTTACAATGTATGTAAATGAACCTTACACCAATTCTTCCTACTCTGTTCCTTTGCTCAAAATCATTAGGCTAAGGTATTGTTTTGGTTTGATAAGCAATTGAAAGACTTTCATCCATACTTCCTACCAATCTTATCATTTGCTTCTACTTCTCCACTTAATATACAGAGGAATAAGCTTTTCCAATAGATGGCAAGGGATTAGGAGACATAATTTGATTCCTAACTCCCTTGAAGACTTCATTCAATTCGACTAACAAGTACATGAGTATTGACCTATTATCTACTTCTTGAAGCTTTCTAGTTATATCACAAGCATACTGGGACATAGCACCACAAGCACATTTAAGTCGACTACACAAATTGTGTAATTTATCCCAAAGCTTCTTTAACCTGTTGTAATATATTGAAACACTCATAGATCCCTATCTAAAGTTTATTATTTCATATTGAAGCTCAAAAATCAATGAACCATCCATCAATTCAAAGCATTCACATATATCATCCTACAACTTTTTTGAGGATTGAGCATACATGAAGGTTTCCAACAAATTCTTAGACATAAAATTTAACATCTAAACTCTAACCATAAAATTATTATGAATCTACTTTTGTATATTAATATGATTATCATCATTTGGTTTTACACATTCATCAATAATAAACTCTAACTTCGCTTTCGCACCTAAAGTCAATCTAATTGATCGACTCCATCCTAAAAAATTAGATCCAATAAAAGTCACGTTCGTAATCATAGTGTCTAAATTATCAAATCCTAAAAGATGTAGTGGATCAAGATTTGAATCCAATTTTTTAACCTCTATATTCATACTCTATGAAACAAATGAATCAATAGTAACGAACTAGAAAATAAAAAAAAAAACAAATAAAAAAAGAAGAGATCATGTGATACTTAGCTCTGATATAATGATGAGCTTACAAACCTAATGTAAGAAGTAAATTCCACCATGAAAGCTCATATAATTGAAGAAATATAAGAGAGAAGAAAAGAAATATCAGAGAGATAAGAAAATGGTAAAGTTGTTTCTGTATTTAGTTATTGTGCATATGTGCTAGTTGTGAACTATTCATACATGTACAAGACATAAACTGACTTTGATTAAACTGTATATGTAACTAATATATTGTACAAACTACACTATTGCTATAAAATTAACAGTTTGATTATACCCTACCACTAACCTAGTATAGTTTTATCACACAATTAATTGGATCAATACACCAATTATCAAAACAACTCTCAATAAAACAACAAATGTATATGTATAATATGCACATATGTATACATATATATACGTATATATACAGATATATATGACGTTCAAACTATCAAGTGAAGTCAAATTCGTGCCTAACATGTTATGGGCCTTATTTCAATTAAAACGGTAAGCAACACATTACATCATTAAAACAATACTAAAACAAATTTAACATACTTTTATATGTATGTATTTGTTTCCTCCCGCCTAATATGTAATCGGGCGTGCTCTCGTCGCTCGAAAAAGTACATCTTAAGGGTGATAAATTGGGGAAAAAAAAAAATTGTATAAATTTGATTCTTAGTATAGCCTAGTTGATTTGATTCTTTTTCATGTTGTTAAACACGTCTCGTTCCTTTGCATTTAATTGGTGGGATTTCAACCGCACACAAACGTAATTTGAGCCAATAATTATATTCCACCAATTCGTTTGCCTTGTTTCCTCATTAATTTTAAGTATAGTTTCATCAGCATTACTGAGAATTTAAATCAAATCTGGAATGAAACCTGTTGATCAGGTAAAACGACACGATTCAACATGTAAGCGCATAATTAAACGAACCACATGGCATCTGACGCTTTGGATATACCCGGCCGTTCTTTTCCAACTAAAATTAGAAAAAACACCATCTCACGTCGAGATCGTTTTCCGCCCTCAACCCTCTACTTCTATATTTTTGGCCCTTCATTTTTTCTATTGAGGCCCGGCCCGGCTTACGTCTTTCCAACAACCGGCGGGGATTATTTTAAAGATTATTAACAGTTTTCCAAGCATTGATTAAGCCTTAAATAAAATTAAAAACTTTTCTTACTTCTTTATATCCCTAAGAGAAGAGATAGTTTTTCTTTTTTTAATTTAAATTCTTAAAATGTGCCCTTAAGGCGTACGTCAACATTTTCCTATCCAAGGAATAAAACTGCAGACTGTTGATAGGCAAACGTTAAAATAATCCTGTAATAACACAACAACTATGAATTTACATGAATTTCATTCTGGTAATTATTCAAACAAGGAATAAAACAAATAAAATAACAGCAAACGATTTTCCCCTAGCGATTTGCGGACAAAAAAAAAAAAAAAAGAGCAAGCCACTAGCCTCTGGATTTTTAGTAACATCTTCCATCAAGAGGTAAGATATATAGGATAAGTAGTTCTTTAGTTTCATTTATCCTATATATTATGTCTTCAATAATTGAGAGTGTCATTGAGATAGATAGATTAATGGTTCATTATTCCTCTCCAAAAAAGAATGACTTGGGTATATATTGATCTTTATTTGGCATGGGCTATAAGATCAAAGAAGAGAAGTTCTCGACCCTACTGGAAAATAAGACATAGGAACAGGAGGAGACTTCCTCTTGCTAGGGTTTTTCTTTAGTTTTCCTCCATCAGCGGCTGGCTTTGACGTGACTACCTCTTCACACTCGACTCTATTACTTGACTCGCCAGAGAAGCAACCTTTGTAAAAGTACGAGAACAAACCCATGGTTGATGCTTTCAGGTGGAAAAAACGAGAGAAACAAGATCTTTCTGAGATACGAGGATCGATGGTATTGCTGAATTTTGTTATTGAGAATGTATGTGTGTGTGTACATATATAGTGGGATGAGTGATACTATAAAGGGATCAGCAGTTTCCAGGAACCCGAGGAGACATCGTTGTCATAAAGTCCGCTAGGTTTCAAGTTTTTCTTAAATTATTGAGATAAAGATGAACGAAGGATGGATCGATGCTTTTACCTAAATTTTCTGACAAATCAAAACTTGTCAACCACGTACATGGTCTAAGCACGTTTTAATTTCACGTGTTTTACTATGCAAATACTTAAAAATACATCATGAAGAAAAAGAAAAAACTATTATAATTTAATAATATCACTGTTGATTTTTTATTAAGATAAAATAAAGTTATTTGAATTCATACTCTTTCATAGTTAAAAAAATAAAACAATATTAATTTTTATCGTTACCGTAATATTGACTAATATATGAGAGTTTATTTTTTATTGTTTAATATTATGTGTTAATTAATTTTTTTATTTTTTATTCATGAAATCTATTGACTTATTATTCAAAAAATAAAGTTATTTTAATAGAATAATCAATATATATTAAATTTTAGTAAATCAATAATTTAAATTGATGAACGTTTTAATAACACTATTTTATTAAAGTTATGATAGAAACTCCCATAAAACAAATGTCCAAAGGCTAGGGACAAAGCAAGATCTTTTCAACTTTTCATTTACTTTCTTTCTTTCCTTCTTATAGTTGCTAGAGACATTAATTATCCTAGATGCTATTCATATAAATATTAATTTCTTGACATGACTGATTAGATTCAAATCTTCCAAAATATTGCCATATGTAATGTAATTGTCCGATGCAAACTAAGTTCTTTCATTTTAGAAAAGAAAAAAAAAATTATTTGCAAGATAAGGAGAATAGAACTGAAATATATAGAAAAAAAAAAAGAAAAAGAGAAAAATGATTAGAATTCTATAATTTCTTTTTTATTGGAAAAGCACGTGATCAATCCAACATTTTGGGATAATAATTTTAGAGGCCAGTAAAAAGAAAAATAAAAAAAAAGGAAAGTTTTGTATGTTTTTAGATATGATTTTATGGAAATGTAAAATTTCTTAATTTGAATAAATTATTCGAGTATCTATTGAATCGTATTTGATGCTCCTATGGGCCTAAAACCTTCCCACAAATGGATGATCACATGGTAGAAAATATAAAGTATCACTGCAACATATGAATTTAATATAATTGAGAAAATTTTTCAATATTTTTATTCCGCTTCATTTTCTTTTGATATTTGTGTTTTTCTTATTTAAATTATCTTACATGGAAATAGCATGTTACATTCTTTATCATATCAATATCTATGTATGCAAAAATTTTGAAGCATATATTAGTTAGAAAGTAGAAGTGCATAAATTTTAAAAATTAAGGCTATGGATATAACTTTAAAAGTTTTTAATGTGAACTAACCCTTAGCATGATTCAATTGTCCTTTTTTTTTTTTTATTAACTTCTTTCACATGACACGAGGGTTTTTATTAGAAGGTTGTAAGGTACAGTCAACAAACAAGAGATGACATAGTTAGGATAGGGATTGAGATATCTAAAAGTTATGATGTATCCCAAATTTCACTTGGGTTACAACCTAATGATCATATGCATTGGCTTCTTAAAAAATAAACGAAACTAGAACAACTTGAAAAATAGGATTTCAACATCAAAATATTATGAATGATACCCTCTGTTTTCCAAGTCACAACTGAAAGAGAAGTAATCGAATGGATAGACTTTATGGTATGTTTGATATACAGGAATAGATTAGAAAGGAATCACCATTCTAGATTTTATTCCCTTCCCTCACGTTTGTAAACACATTTAGAAGCTGGAATCGTTGATTCCATTTCGGCTTCAATTCCGGCTTCAAGGAGGAATTTAATTCCATTTTGAGAAGGTGAAAATGGAGATTTTGTTCCTTCTGTATTTATTATTATTAATCAAATTTCTTATTCAACCTTCAATTTGATTATAAAACTTAATAATTAAGGATATTTTTTATAATTATTACTATATATGCATTCCATTTAATTGACATTTCTAAACATGAGAAATGATTCATTATTCTGCTTCTCATTCTATTCTATCATTATAGATCATTCCTAAATACCAAACATAACATTAGTAAATCCATTTTAACCTTAATGTCTTGCTAACCTTGGTCCAGAACAACATTTAGAGCTTCCTGTACTGACATTGCCTCATTAATGCCAACATCTGAGGAAGAGTTGGTATTGTAGCTACTTATAACAAATTGTATGAAGCATCATAATAAACTACTCCAAAACCACCTGTGTTACATTGTTGATTTACAGTGACATGGCAATTTAATTTGATCATTGCACTAAAAGGAGTGTTCCAAACTTTCTCCTGACTTGTTTTGTAGAAAATTGCAAGCATGGACCACTAGCAATAGCATGGAATTGAGGACATCTCTAACGTAAGATAGTACGATTAAGAGCTAGTATAATTAGGAGTTGTTGAATTTAGCTCACATCGCGTAGCCTCAATTATGCAAATGCACATGATTGAAGACGCAATGATTTCTATGAGTCTGTATGTGCCAAAATATAATTGCAGTAGTTGAAAGAAAGTCTTTTGGCCTTATATTATATCCAATTTGTCCATGTTTAATATCTTCTAACCAAGAAACAAGCTAAGTAATATTGAAACATTTTATTATGATATTAAGCACAACAAACCAAACAATTCTGGCCCATTCACATTCAAAAAATAAATGTTATGAATTCTCACCTTTATTGTGAAAATTGTATGATGGAGAATCTTTAATTTTCCTCCAAAAAAAGATTAAGGTTAGTGGCCACTCCATTATAACACAAACGCCAGGGCAAATACTTATATTTTGGTTAACAGTCAATTTGCCAAATAAACTTCCACAAATCTCTATTAATCACAATGCTTGACATTGAAGTGCCAGTCTGCAAACTTTCCATCCTATTCCTCAAGCTATGATAACAACTTTAGATTGAAAACTCACCTACTCTTTCCTTTGACTAAACCAAACGGTTAGAAAATTGAGTTCTAGCTAGTGAGTTCTAATTAACTAATATACCCTTCCACCATAGATAAATCCTAACAACCATTTGGAGCATCTATCACTTCAGACACCTTAATGTTTCCCATCTCAGGTACAAGAGGACAAGAAGACAACTGAAACTATTATTATGAAACTATCTGAGAGTCCTACAAAAAATATATCATATTTCCATCACCAACTCTCTAAATAAGATCACTATGATTAGATTCCCTTCCTTGTACAATACTTTGCCGAACCCAAGATTCCTTACCACCTTTTAATGCATTCATAGATTTCCCATAAATGCTTTTAAGCAGATGCCCCCATAATGCATTAAGATCATTCAATATCCTCTAAGTTAACTTTCCTAACAATGCTAAATTGAAGAAATGTAGATCCTTAAATCCCAATCCTCCATTATCCTCACTTTTATACGACAAATACCACTTTACTAGGGAATCTTATTACCTTCTTCACTATCCCCAACCAGAACTTTGCAATCAAACTATTAACTTCTCGACACTATTTCTTTGGAAAGCAGAAAACACTCATTGAATAAGTCAGAATTGCATAAACAATCGACTTAATCATAGTCTCTTTACCACCTATAGATAATAATTTCTATTTCCAACCTTGTAATTTGTTTGCTATTCTCTATTTAAAAAAAGCTAAAGATTGACTTTCAAACCTACCCCCAAGTAATTAGTTGAGTAAGATATTTACCTAGATAATGAAGCAAATCAATGTGTAAAATATCGGCACATGTTCTTCTAAGGTGTAGAATTGCTAAAGATTAAAGAACTTTTAAGAAAATTCACCTTCTGTCTTGATAAATACCATATGATTGAATAATTTCCTTTAGTTTTTAAAGATTATGCCTATTTACTTCAATAAACCTTTAGGGGCTAAACCACTCGACAAACCTTCTAGGTCCGCATAAAGCTTTGACTCAAATCTGAACCTTCTTCTCAAGTAGTCAATTTTATTGTCCTCATTTCACATCTCCGTGAGAAAGACTATTAGTGGCTAGAATTTCTTGATAAGGAGTTCATGCTCACAAACTGTCGAACACTATCCAAACCTTGATAGTCTGACTTTAATATCATCTTGTCCCATCCCTTTTCAATTGCTAACGATATCATATAAACTATGCCCACGTTTCCACTTCCACTAGGGCAACTTCAACTAATTTCCTTACAACTCCTACCAGGATCCAACCTTGCCAATTCTTCCCAACTATTGTTGCTATCACCTTCGTGCCCTCTAGTCAACCATTGCATCACAGTTCATTTTAATGTAGTTCATAAGTGGTCACATCCATGGACATGAGATTTTTCGTATGTTGTCATGTTTCTTCCATCTTTTCTTTATTGCCCACCACTCATGCGCTTCTTTCTAGACTAGCCTCATCCAATCATTTGTACTTGCCCCTATATGAAATATTTGTACATTTCTTTCTCTCCAAATTGCTTTTAATGCAACAAGGAAGACAATAGCTTTCAAACATATGTTGGCACTCCTGGCACCTTCTTAATATAGGCATTTTGCCTAATCCAATTGTGAAAAGATCTGGGTAGTTAGCATCAGGAAGCGATTCCTGTCCCTAAAATCACCATGCTCTCCTAATCACTAGGAATCGCATAAAGAGATGTTCACTATCTTCTATTGCAACAAAATACACACTCTTGGCACACCATGATGCCCCTCTTATGGAGGTTATCTTTTGTTGGCAATCCATTGTCTATGATATGCAATACCAAAAGCTATTGCTTGGGATTGTAGTTATGCCATATCTAATCCTGTTTCTCATTATAAACATGACCTCCTTCCTCTTTTTATAACATACTATACACTATTTTATTGTGTACATTCCCATCCGCATCATGTGGCTAAACCATTTTATTGCTCTCTTACTCATTATTACAGTTTTGCACCAGTGGATCAAAGTTACCTAATCTTGTACTATCATATCGTCAATGGGTTAATCAAATTTTGCTTCATTCCATACCTTTGTTGACCATATGTCTACTATTAGTAAGTTTTCACCATCCTTAGTTATTAGGATAGCTAACCAGTTTTACACCTTACCTCCTTTTGACTAAGAATCGTACTAAAAATTTGTTTTCCCCACTCTATCTAAAGAGATCACTACATTTTCTTGTAGCCATTTTTCTTATTTTTTAAGGAATTTAAAGAAGCCTTAATGTTTTTTGCATTGAAATTCCCCATTTCTCTAATGGTATTTTCCCTTCACTACATTTGTCCATGAAACACTTTATTCGTGAATGCACCAAGGTAGCTTAACAAAACTTGCCTTATTTCATTGAAGAATAAGATACTCTCAAGCTTTTAACACAGTCCTAAGAGATCTAATGAATTTTCTTTTCTCCTTCCTTCTACCCTCAAATGAAATACTGAAATTGCTACTCTAGCTATTTTGAAAGTTTATTGGGGATAGTTATCATTTGGCTATAGTTATTACAAATGCTTTCGAGAGTTGTTGTAACGAACCACTTTCTTGCCAATGTACTTAGGAGCTTTGTTTTCCATCCCAATAATTTCCTTCACGTTTTCTCTAGCAAAAAAGCCAAATCTTCAATCTTCAAATTTCTTCCCCACTTCACTAAGACTTTAAGGAACTTTCCCCATGTGACATTTCTACTTGTTAGATATTTTTCATGTATTTTAATGATAAGAAAAGTAAAGAGCACTAATGAATTAACAAGTGCATAAATATTCAGAAAGTTTAAATTTGCAAAATTAAATTGTTTTCAGAAACTTATTTAGAAGGTCTAATTTAATTAAAAAAGAGACTACTATGAAAATCTTCAGAAAGTGTTTCGAAAGCTTTTATCAAAAGAATTGGTACAACATTTCAAAAACTTGTTTAGAGACTTTAGAAAAAAGAAGATTGATACTCTTCAGAAGATTATTTAGAAAGTTGATTTAGAAAAGTGATGTGGAAAATTAATTCATATTATATTTAAATTGAACAAGACCTAGCTCCATTAGATTGAGTGTATTAGGGAAATACACTTAATCCTATTTCACTAAAGATAAAATTAAGAATCCATGGGGATTATTTTTAAGTGAAAATATATTTGGATAAATCAAGATATATACAAGAATGGATAAGGATAAGGTTGTTTTGGATTTTGTAGAATTTCAAATTTTGAATATGAGGCTTATCTAAAAGTTGTTGATAAAGCATAACTCTTCATCAAATTTAAATCAAAAGCTTATCTAGTGGTTACGGATTGAAGTATATTTGATCGGAACAAGATAAGGAGAGTTGAAGATTCAAAACTTTATTTTACACAACAACAACTTTAGAAAAAGTTTTTATTACACAAAAGGTTGTGATTAGATTCTACCTTCTTAAAAATCATAGAAAATCCTTCAAATATTTCTTTAGAAAGTTGCACCAAAGAAAATTATACAACAATTGTTATTTCTCTTAAGAGTGAAATTAATTGAGATTTATATTTTTATTCTCGCTTGTACTTTGTAAATCTTATTTTGTCGTTTGAGTGTTGAGATAAGTGCATTTGTACTCTATAAATCTGTAATTTGCCTAGATTGTAGAAAGGCTATATAAACAGAGTAGAGTATGGTAAAGTTCATATATGACGAATGTTTATAATCTTTTTGTGATTTGATTTAGTGGATCAAGTAAAACGGTACCGGTGAAGTAAACTAAGTCCCTAACAGTGGAGTTAGAAGAGAGTAGTAGGTAGAAGGCCGAAACTCTATAAATTCTTAGCTTGATATTCTCCTTCCTTATTCTTTTAATTTGCTTTATTAATTATTGTGTGTTGAATTATTAAAATAATATTGTTCACTATTATAAGTTGTTAAGAGGAGTAATTTTATTTTTCTCATAACTAAAAGTTTATAAAAGTTTAAAGATATCAAGTCACTATCTCTCTTAATATCATATATGGGACTAACACTACTAATCCCAAATTTGTGACATATCCGATCTTATCGAGCCATAGGTATGTTTGTTGAGAATATAGCACATGACGTACCATAATTCACCTTCTCACCATACATAATCCTAAAGGCATTCATGACATTGTACACAAGTCATGCATTTCCTATGGTAGTTGTTGCGAACTGTGACTAAGAACAGATAAGGCCAGTTACTGGATGGGTTTGAGCTTGTAAAAAGCTTAAAAAGGATTAATGGGGAAAGTGTGAAAGGGCAAAAATGACGAATAAAATAATAAGTAAAATCTACGAACAGCTCTAGAGGATATAACGTATTAATGGAACTTCGTAGGACTCACTACAAAATTCGATACGATGCATGAATTGATTCAGTGAGGTTACTCGCCACTTAACCTTGCTTAAAGGAAAGGATAAGAGTGCTACTGAGAGTAAACAAATAGTGTTTACGCAAGGAAAAAGGTACTCAGAAGTATATTAAGAATTGATTTGATGTCCCTTACAACTACAAGTACAAGGGTATTTATACCTATAAGTTAGGGCAACTTGCCTAAAAAGGAAAAAAAAAGGGTATTTCCTAAGGAAGTAAAGATCAAGATACAAAAGGATAAAAATAAATATACAAGAAAAACAATCATTAGTACAATAGATTCTACACATGATACTGTACACATGGCAATGCTACATTAGCAAGATTGTTAGAAGATGCGGACAAAAAGTATGGATAACTGGTTTGTCTAAGCAGGGATAGCTTTGTCAGTTTAAGGCCTTTGTCTTTCTCGGCTTCTCAACAAGGAAAATGCCAAGTAATTAGTTGGTTCGGGCATAAGAGAGTAACCTACTATTTAGCACACTATAAAAAGATGGGCAGTTATATGGCTCAGCATGAAGGGTGACTTAGCAAAGAAGTACTCGACTTCGGTAGGAGTTGGCTAGAATAGAAGGATTCGTCAAGCCATTCCATGAGTCCTCGAGCTCGGCTAGGGTTAGGAGTCCGACAGCCTGATTCCCATCATTAGCCTCCCTGATTAGCATTAGATCATCTACAAATAACATTTACGAGATAGCAATCTAAGACCCCTTCATACAAGTCGACTTCCAACTACCATTCTTAACCATATGTTTAATACACCTACTTAATACTTCCAAAGCGAGGATAAATATGAATGGGGACATTGAATCTCCCTATCATACTCCTTTGCTAAGGTAAAATTCCTATAACATTAAACCATTAAAAAGAACTCGAAAAGAGCCTATTGATAAGTAGGATCTAATGATTTTTATCCATTTATCTAGGAAACAAGGCTAATCAAAGCATATCGGATATAATCCCACTCTAGGCGATCATATGCTTTCTTGAGGTCTAATTTGATCATCATCTATACTTTGCCACCCTTTTTATGTTTTAGAGAACGCAATAACTCTTCAAACAAAATAACATTATCCTTTGTAGACTTTCCTAAAAAAAACAAAAAAAATTGGATCATTTTGGATTAACAATATTCTAAAGATGGGGCTAGAGTCAATTGATAAGGAAATTCCCTAAAGTCTTATAAATTGTTGCACATAAGTTGATAGGCTCAAAATCTATAAGTGGTTTGCTCCATCCTTCTTTGTTATCAAGACCAGCAAAGTTTGATTAATGTCACTTGGAACAAATCCTAACTACCAAATGTTGTCAATTATTCTAAAGATTGATTTACCCACCACGTACCAACATTCTTTGTAGAAAAGAGAGTGAAATTCGTTAATCTTCGGTGATTTCGAATTAGCTATGCTCTATATTACTTGTTTCACCTCCATATGCATAACATCCTTCTCTAATTCCACCAGATTTATTTCACCAAATGACAAGCACTTTCGCAACCACACTAGTGCATTTGGTTTGGAGAACATCCTCTCTATACATAATAGCTTTGAAAAGAAATTTGTAGTCATATTCTTTACAAATGATCCACAATCCAGTTACTAACATCATTGAAAAGCCTTATTATTCTTCCTTTTGCACATCTAGCTATAGTTAAGGTGTGAAAGAATTTTGTGTTGTGTTCTCCCTCTAAAATCTACTTAGCTCTTACTTTTGTAGCCCACAATTTTTCCTCTTGATTGAGAACTATGTTCAACGTCTCTTGTAAGGAATTTTCCTTATCTAGTATGGCTAGACTCGGGTCGCTTCTAATCCATCCTCAAATGTAGTCAATTTTTCCTTGTGAATGTCTTTTCTTGACTTGAATAATCACATAGATTTCCTAACTCTACTCTTAAAGCTTTCCAATAATGGAATTCGTATCATCTTTTTAATTATCTATAGATAAATACCAATGTATTGCTACAAATTTTTTAAAGTCCAAGTGTTCTAACGACATCAGCTAGAATTGAAAGGGTCCTATTCTTTTGGAATGACGGAAATTCAAAATCAAGGGGCAATAAAGACCTCCATTCGAAAAAGCAAGATGGAAGAATGGAATGATCTGAGCTCATGCTTGACAAATGGAACACTTTTGCTTCCGGGAATAAAGCCCTCCATTCATAATTCGCTCATGTCCTATCTATTCTAGATTGTATCAAATTTGATAGATCTAGTTCTCCTTGACCAAGTGTGTTTGTGCCCAACAAATCCTAAATCTATCCTACCGCACATGTCCATATGTTCTTGATATCTTTGGGCTCTTGATTGATTAACACTTCTCCTACCCTACTTTTCATCATTAGTCAACACTTCATAAAATCCCCTATAAGTAACCAGGGTGCACTAGCACTATGCGATAACTCATTTAACTCTTGCCAAAGACCTCGTTGAATATTGAAATTTGGATAGTTAAAATAAACCAATGATAATTAAAGGGAGTTACCTTAATGCCAACAAGAATTTGGTAGCAGTGAATTTGATGACTCCAAACTAGCACCACTTGTTGTCACCACAACATTACAGTACAACTTCTCAAGCCAGTAGCCTCTGCACTCATCATATGATCAAATTCTTAGAAGTTCCTTAAATTGCCCGCTCTTGCTTAGTTTAGCTTTGTCTCCATAATAACAATGATTTGTAGGTCATAACACCTTACCAAATCCTTAATCACTCGTTACCTTACTCTTGATGATGCCCCTCTAGCATTTCAAGTGAATACTTTGAAGGGGTTTGGATGCAATTTTTTGATAGTGTATCCATAAGTTCGTATTGTATAAGGAAACTACGGGATTTATACCATTCAGAAGTTGGGGGCTTGTTGCACTCTCTCATGGTCGAAATGATGTCTTGACCATTCCCATTACAATCTCTACCGGTGGTAGGAGAAAAGAACTACGCACATCCTCGAGTGCCATTAGGATAAACGGCACCCTCTGGATTTCCAGTTTGTCCATCCGTGGTGCCAGCATGAATTTGGCCATTCCCTTACACGTTGTCTCCACTTAGGCTAGGGAATCCGCATTTGTCATTAGCTGTTTGACCATCGACATTCGGTAGAGAACTAGCATTCTTGCTAACATTAGTTGAAAGAATTTAACAGGTCTTTCTATCACTTCCCATTTAAAATGTGGTATAGAGAGTCCTTTCTCTATTTGGTAGTAGCTTTTTGTTATCTTTGACCCGAATTTTTCTAGGAAAATGTAGTCTCCTCTCGTTTCCTACATATCCATATCTATAGACTTATACATATATATATTGGTAATAGTTGATAACTTCATTCAACGCAAACAAAATAGATAATTTAGCGAACATAGTTCAACTAGTGGGAACACAACCCTGTTCAAAAACAATAAGATAATCATTAATTAAACTATTTAATCACGAAATAATTTATCACTACCATGTCCTGAAACATCTACCTTCAAAAACCTGAGAACTTCCTTCGGTGGTTTGACTCTAAAACTCAAAAGCTTGACATGTAAATGCATATTGCCTGCTACCTAGTCCGCAGCCTGTTATACTCCCTTGATTTATTTCAACTCGCCAATGCAGCAACCTGTAAAGGCTTGCCATGCATGCAAAAATAGCATTGTAATACTCCAAGTTTACATTTGAATTCCTAGTATTGAAATATGCAGCAATCCTTGAGTCAGTAGAAATATCAATATACATATATCCATGTTGTACACATAATTGAATACCACAATAAATTGCCCAAAGCTCAGCATTGACTATGTCAACATACCCAATTTTTCTATGATGTCTAAAAAGCCATTTACCATAGGGACCCCCCAATAGTAGCTTTAATTGTTGAAGGATCAATCTAGGCATTAGTATTTTGTTTCACATATCCCTGCTTTGGTTTTTCCTAATGCAAATGATTGTAATCAGTATTTAGTTTCACATATCAACAATAGCTTTATGCTTTGGCTGAGCTAAAATATTGGTAATAATAGGTTTTTTATTTTGAGCAAACTATAAATGCAACATAAAAGCAAACCAATATAATTTTGGAGGATGTGTTTCCTCCCTTTGCTTTCTTGTAAGATGACAATTTAACTCAATCCACTTAGGAAAATTTTGTTTATTTTGGCAAGCTGGTATTTACCATCTTGTACATACTTGTTCATTTCCAAAGAAAGATATGAATATATGTTTCAAGTCTTCATTTGGATTCCCACAATAAGGACATACAACATGTAGCTTATGTTTCTTTTCTTTAAATTAACAGTAGTAAGGAGGCTATCATACATTAATCTCCATTAAAAACAATTTTATTTTAAGAGGAAAGCAAGAAGACCCATTCATAGTCATTTAGATATTAATAAATATAGCACAATGAATGCTTCATTAAATAAACACTGATAATCTTCCCTTTGTTGCTATAAATATGTTAGACCAATATATTTACTAATTCAGTAATCAACAACAATTAAAGAAATAACTTTTTCAAGTATTACCTCTGCTATTAATAGTCTAATAGTGTAAGTACTTCCCCATTTATCCTACCAAAGGCTTATATGTTTACTATTTTGTAATACCTTATGATTTTGAACCCATACAATAACCCTAGGATCTAAGCTCTAAATTTAGGATGCCGGGTTATGTTATTCATTTTATTTTAAACTTCACAATAATATTAGAAAAGTTAGATAAAATAATTTTAGTTAATCAATTTCTTAAAATAAGCTATATAAAAATATTAATTTAAGAAAAATATCAATTTATTAATAAGGCTAGCAAACATGAAATTCAAGCTTTTAGATATAACGAAATATTAGAGATAAGTTAATTAACTTTTTAAAATAATAAATGAAGTTGACTTAAACACAATATATATGTATTTACATGTGATACGCATTATATGTATTAAATATATACATATAATAATAAATTATTAAAATATGCTAAAATAATATAAAATAATGAAAAATTAATTAAAAAATGAATGGATGAGTCTTCAAATGATGTAGCAACCTAAAATTAATTGGAAAACATAAGTCAATACTTGATTAATTAGAGAATAATACATGTCACTTAGGAAAATGAAAAATTGACATATGGTATGCATATGTCCAATTTTTATTAAATCAAATAAATTTGAAAAACTAGAAATAGGTTCGAAACCCTCATTTACAGCATTTTCGCATTATAAAAATATAAGAACATAATTTAGAAAAATTAGAAAAAAAAATTTAGAAAAAATAAAAGAAAATAGTAGGAAAACATGGTGAATTGTGGTTCCTAAGACTATAAGCAACCTAACAAAGAGTCACTTAAGACTTAAACTTATGATGAAGAGAGAAAGAAGGCTGACATAGGATGGTAATCAAAGGGTGGCTGGAGTACTGTGTATCGGTGAGATAATTTTACCACCTTATTTTGATTAATTCACTAAAAATATCAAATTAACTCATAAAATTATGAAATTTAGTTACTTTCATGTGGTCATTTTATTTTCTTAAAATAACATTGATTTAGCGTACTTATTTAAGAATATGCCCTGTTTAGATGAATTTTAAATAAGATTTTCAAAATATTAAATAATGTTACTTCAACTTAAAATTTTTTTTATAACGTACATATATAATGTATTAAATTGTAATAACAAGAATTTTTGAAAATCTCTATGTTTACTATTTTTTATAATTATTTTGAATACAATTGCTAATTTTACCAAATTGTTGAAATAATTAGTTTTTGATGAAATTAATGAATGAGCCTTATATGTTTAGACTTTTGGAAGTTTATAATGATATTTGGAACACTTAATTTTTATCTCACACATAAATTTATTTATTTTCCGTAATTTCGAGCTAAAACCAGTATTTTCGTAAGAATAGATAATAACTAATTTAGTGTAATTTATGGTCAATAATTAAACTACATATTTTTGTGAATCTATAGGATTTTTTGTAAAATTAATCGGGCTTGTATACTATTTATTGTATATTTTCCTAGTATAAACCTGTATATTAGCTTAATATATAATATAGTAATTAGTACTATTAAAATATGTATCAAATCCATGTCCAATGAACACTTTAGGGTATATTAAGGCTTGCTGAATAAGTTTGGAAAGTAGAATTTCTAAGGTTTTTAGTTAAGTACTAAAGCCTATTCGAGTTAATTATGGAGTTACAATAACATGAGATTGAATCGATAATACGGAAGTGTATTTTTGGGTTTTTAACAGTATTAATTAGTTTTAAATCTTAGGATATCTTAATAGTACTCGAAATAACTATCATGGTGATATAAAGTTTACTAAAATCGAATAAGGAATGAATAAGATACCGTCAAATGAAGTTTAAAGGCATGGTAGAGAAAGTTTATGAGAATTTAGATTTGATCGATACTTGACTTAGAAGTTGTGTTTATATTTTTATAGGTGTGATAAGTAAGGAATGACCATATGACAAAGTTTAAGATTTTGCACTATTACTAAGCCTAGATAAGTAGATCTAACCCATGCTTAGAATAAATATATTGCTACTCATAACACTGCATGTTATTTGGTACTGTATTAATTGAATATAGGTATATCTTAGGTAAACTGATATGCTATTATAATGAATGTTGATGTGGTGATTTTGAATAATAATAACTATATCTTGATTAAACTATTATGCTGCTATATTAGGTGATGATTTATGCTTATGAATGATTGTGCTAACTAACGAAGTTAAGTAATTGTTAACTCAATCTTCTGAGTGTTCACCTAAGTGAACCCTAAGTACGATACTAGAATTCCGTTAGGAAGAGTTTAAAAACTAGAATCAGATCACTAGGTTGAATAAAATTCAAAGACTGGTTGTGCTGAGTAATATACTTGAGTTGTTATTGCATATCATGGTACGCATGGTATAAAAAGGATCTATAGGTCAGAACTTTCAAAATGAGGTGTCCAAGTGATCATAAAAAGAATATGGCTTTATAACCTCAGTTTTTGAAAGCATATAGATTATATTACTCAGAACATTTTGACTATTTTGATCGTTAGATTTAGTAGACTATAGTGTATGGTCTAATTTGGCATTGTTGCCTCTTTGATTTGATGAACTACAATATATAATCTAATTTTGTAAAACAAAGTTGGGAGTCCTACTTCCTAACAGCTCCTTACTGCCTTTTTTGATATTAGTATACTACAATATGTAGTCCAATTTGGTAAGGATTCTACTCATAGGCAACTCCTTGTTGCCCATAGGTTCTTGGATATTGTATCTAAATGATCGGCTATGTCGACTAACCGGAAAAAGATTGGAAGGGCATAAGATATCGGCATTGATACATGCTACATGCATTAGCATAGCATGTTGTATTGCTAGTAATAAATGCCTGGTTGGACAAATACATATGTGAAGTTGAGCTTACAGATTATGATTCAAATGTTTCAGCTATGATATGCGATATTTGTTAAACTTAGAAGTTTTCACTTTGTAATTTTGATGAGAACAAATAATTAATCAAATATTGCTTCAAAATTGATTTGCAAATTCTTACAAGAACTATATCCTTTAAGGAATTACGGTTAATCTAAGGATTGCCTTTGTAAATTATTAAGAACTAATTCTATCTTTTAGTGAAAGAAGAAGAAGTAATCAAGCATTATTGAAGTGCATCTTTTGGCTACTCTGTCAAGAACAGTCTAGTTAGTTGTGCTAGAACCAGCTAGTTGGTTCCTTTAGGTATTCTGTAAACAGTGGCAAGATAAGGACCGTGCAGCTGGTTGCTCATGAACTGATCGACTGGTTGATGAAGGTCAATAAGCCCTGTTGAACTGTGTGGCCGATTGCCCATGAACTGTCTAGCTGGTTGATGAAGGTCAGTAAGCTTAGTTGAACTGTGCGACTAGTAATTTGAGGACCATCTGGCTAATAACATCAATTGAACAGACCATCCGGTTGGTTCCCCTTGAACTGTCCGACTAGTCCATACAGAAACTAGCTGTTACAGTACATTTAATGCAAATTGTACAAGACCAACGGTTGGATTTTTATGAAGGCATATAAATGCGACTTTGTGAGTAGATAAAGGATAATTAATAGAGATATATTCTTGCAATTATTCCTCTTGTCTACTTGTACTTAATTCCAATTGTCTTATGCTCATAATTTGTAATCCTTTGTAAACTTTAGTGTAATGCCAAGCTTCATATTTGCAACTTCTGCTTAAGAGAGCACTACACTTAATGTTTGTGAGTTATTGTGTTTGTGAGATCAAAACTTGTTGGAGATTGAGTGTAGGCACTTGTGCTCTTGAGATTGATATTAATAAATTCGTGTATAAAGACCTCGATTAAGGCATTAGGTGATCGTGGAGAGTAGAAGACGATCTAAACTCCACATTAAAATTCCGAGCTTGATTTCTCTATCCTTATCTCTCTTATTTTCAATACGTTTAATTGATTTATTATTATCTTAATTTGTCTCATTGTTGGTTTATGTCAATATTGCATTCTCTTAGTTCCTTAATTTAAAGAAATTGGTGTTAAAAGTTGAATTTTGGCATTGAACTCAATTCACCCCCCACCCCCCTTCTTGAGTTCCTAGTATAGTATTTCATTTGGTATCAGAGCTAGTTTCTATAATTTACATTGCTTAATCTCATTATAAAGTAAAGATCATAGTACTAAATGCACTAGGATTCATGGAGGGTCAAGCTATAAATAAGCCACCACTTCTCACTAGTGAAAATTATTCCTATTGGAGATGTTGAATGAAAATTTTTGTTAAGGCACAAAATAGAAAACTCTGGGATGTAATTGAAAAGGGGCCAATTAAAATTGAAGGAAAGGAAGAGAATGAATATACTGAGGATGATTGGAAGAAAGTAGACCTAAATGAAATAGCAATGAACATATTGCATTATGTCATGAGCGAAAATGATTTCAATAGAACTTGTACATGTACAAATGCTAAGGAGATTTGGGATGAGCTACAAAGTACATATGAGGGCACATTTATAGTTAGAGATACTAAAATAAGTTTGTTATGTAGAGAATTTAAGAATTTCAAAATGCTTCCCAATAAGACGATAGATAAAATGCATAAAAGATTTATTGACATCATTAATCCGTTAGTGGTACTTGGTAAGAAATTCTCTAACTTGGAAATTAATTAAAAAATTCTTAAGTCTCTTCTAAAGGAATGGGAAGCCAAGAGGACCGCCATTGAAGAAGTACATGATTTAGAAGCTTTATCAAAAGAGCAACTTCTTGGTACACTCATGACCCATGAGATGATCAAAAGACATGGAGAAGAATCTAAAAAGAAAACCATAGCTCTTAAAGCCATCGATTGCACTACAAGTGATGATAATGACGATGAAATGGCAATGATAGCAAGGAAATTTAAGAAATTTGTAAAATTCAACAAGAAGCTAAGGAAAGACAAAGTTGGTAGTGGGAATACCTTAAGACTTACAAAGGAAAAGAAGGATGTCATAAAATGCTACAATTACCATCGACTGGGGCACATTAAAGATTATTATCCGCTTCTTAAGAAAAGAGATAAGGGTTCGAGAAAGAAAGCCATGGTGGCTACTTAGAGTGACAATGATTCAAGCGACTTGGATAATGATATTTGCCTCATGGCTTTGGATAATGAGGTATGTCCCACATCTCAATCTTCCTACGATGAGTTGAAGGAAATGTATAACGATCTTTTGAAAGATTTTTCAAAAATGCAAAAGAAAAATAAAATTCTCAAACAAATGATGAATGGAGTAAGGAATGAATTTGATGTGTTCAAACTTGAGTACAATAAGATAGTTAAGGAAAAAGAAAACCTAGAAGAGGATAATGAATACTTGAGAATTGAGAATGAAAATTTGAATATTGAGCATGATGTCCTAAGGAAAGGAAATGATGAATTAAGCAAAATAAATGAGAAAATCTCAAGTGAAAATAAAGAGCTATTTAAAGAAAATGAAGGAATAAAATCAAAAATCAAAGTGCTTGAAAATGAGGATGCTAGTGTAGATAAGTTAGCAAAGTTAGAAGTAGAAAATGATGTGTTGAAATCTAGCCTAAATGATTTAAGGAAAATAATAGCTAAGTTTGTTGAAGGTGAAAAAAACTTAAATAAACTATTAGGACAACAAAGAAATAGCCTTGATAACGAATCGCCGTGAATGAATCATCGTCTACCGATCAAGCGCAAGGCCATTGCCGAACAAAAACAATCAAGTTCAGTTACTTTTAAATTTCAAATTTTTCTTTTCTTTTCTTTAGTTATTGTTATTATTTTATTTATATATTTTATTATTAATCATATTATATTATTATATCCATGATCATATAATGTAGTGTATAAGATATGTATATATTAGGAGATTTTTTCTTTTCTTGTCTTTTCTTTTGTTTATAAGTTTTTATATGAGATAATTTTGTTTAAGTAGATAAGTGTTTAATAAATAGAAATATATATATATATATATATATATATATTAACATAGGGGTTCATTTTTAGCACTAGTTTTCTTATGGATTAAGTATTTATTTAGGTAAATGTCTGTTTAAGGGTAATAATACGTATATGTACATATATATATTATTCTGGAAATTCTTTAGGATTAGTTTTTTTTTTTTAGGAGTTCTCACTTAGAAAATAATTTTTTTAGAAGTAAAAATTAATAAAAAAATCAATAGGATTTTTAGGACATTTTAAAGAGTTTTTTTTTTTTTAACACTCATGAGTTTGGAACCCCCCTCATATTTTCTTTCTAAATAAATTGAATTAGTTGAACGCGTAAATTTGACTGTATTTTTTTTTTCAGAAAATTAAAATCAACTAACACACTAAAATTTTTGAAAGAACTACGATCATCTAATCTCGGTTAACGAGTATATAGGCAACTTCAGGGTGGCGATAAAATCTGTATAAACTTAGGGGTTTTTTTTCTTTTGATTTTGATTTTTTATTTTTAAATATTATAATTAAAAGAATAATCTTAATTTTGGTAAATAGATAGTGGTACCCATTAGGTTTTAATAGGTTAGCTTTCAAATTCAGAACACTTTGGTTTTTCATTTAAATTGAAATTAAAGACCGATAGCTAAATCATAATCAATCCACCCAATTGATTACGATTTCTTTTTTTCCCGACTTTAGTCAAGCGACAACTCCAAAAACTTTTCCTAAATAAGAAATCAGAATTTTCCAATTTCTTTAGTTGATGATTAATATTAAATGGGTTAGGGTTTAGCATTAATCGGAAATGGAGAAATTAATTTTAAATAAATAGAAACCAAAAAATCAGACTTGACACACATGAACTTGTTTTCTTGCAAATAAGAATGAAACAAATCATGTGTTCTTTAAATATTGCAATAAAGTCCAAAATGAAAAAGGCCTTATAATTGCTTCTCTTAGAAGTGATCATGGGAGAGAGTTTGAAAACATTGAAATGAATTATTTTTGTAATCAACATGGGATAAAACAGACATTTTCAGCTCCTAGGACTCCACAACAAAATGGAGTTGCCGAAAGGAAAAATAGGTCTCTAATTGAAATGGCTAGAACAATGTTATGTGAAAATAATGTTTTTAGGCGGAAGCCATTAATACCGCATGTTATATTTCAAACCGTGTTTTTATAAGATCAATTTTAAAGAAAACCCTCTATGAACTTTAGAAAGAAAGAAGGCTTAGCATCTCTGCTTTTCACCCTTTTGGTACCAAGTGTTATGTCTTCAATAATGGTAAAGAACAACTAAGAAAGTTCAACTCTAAATCGGATGAGGCGATTTTTCTTAGATATTCACTAACAAGCAAAGCATATTGATATGAGGCAAATGCACCTATCAATTTTAATATAACGGATGTGAGTCCGAGTCGATCCCTTAGAGATTTTGAGTACTAATATCAACCTTAGCTTTATTATCTAATCGGAAAATTATGATGAGTTGAATGAATTAAAAATACTGAAATTAACCATTTAAACTAATTATGAAACTTGATTAAATAAATTAGAAAGCAATAAAACTATGAATGACTTCAAAAAATTAATAACGTATTTAGGAATTATTTCCCCTAGTATTTAACATGTGACCGCTTAAAATATATTCAATTCAGTTTCTATTATTCTTGATCGGATGGATTCACAATTGAAGCTAATATCTTTCTCAAGCATATTAATCCTAATCCTAAATTATTTACCGGAATATCTTTACTTAGTAATATAACTTAGAATTGCATTAATGTATAATGAATTCCCACACAAACAATCAACTTTCTAGAAGAAACATATATCTTATCTCTAAGTATACATGAAATTCTCTTCAATTATGCTTAGATCTAATTACACATGCAATTTCTCAATCAACATGCATAATATCATATATTGACACTCTAGAATTATCAATCAACAATTAAACAACATAATTGAATCAAGAAAAGATAGAAACTTTATTGAAATTATAATTCAATCCAAGGGTTACATGAAACCCTAGGTTCCATAATCCTAAATACTCGAATTCTAAGCTATCATAACAAATCTAAAAACGAGTTTCATCAAAAACATAAAATAAAACATGGAAAACTCCTTTAATTGATGAACAATCTCTCTAATCTTGAAGTTGATGTTGTTCTCGCCTCTTTCTTGATGTTCTCCTCAAGTCTCTTTTCTTCTCTTGTGTCTCTCCGTCCTCTCTAATGTCTCTTCTGTCTTTTGAAACCCTAATATGTCCTTTTATAGTATATCAAAAGGTTTTCGTTTTCTTTAACAGATACAACCGGGGACATGGCCGTGTCCCCAGGTCGTGTAATTTTCTGTACTAAGGCAAAATTTTCTACACAACTTCAAAACTTCATAACTTCTTCGTTTGAACTCGGAATTGAGTGAAACTTGATTTCTTTTCTTCGTTTTCGATCCTAGAACGCGTTCAAACCTTAAAATCAAAATTTTACTCAATTAAGTATCAATTTCTTTAAAGAAAACCAAAAATATGAGAGAAATACTATAAAATCACCATATGAAATATGTTTAAAATCAAAGTTATCAAATTTCCCCACACTTGAGCATTTGCTTGTCCTCAAGCAAATAAATCAAAACAAAACTTTCGGAACAAGAAACGCTAATAAAAATTTATCACTATTTAGGAAACCTGTGAACAAATACATTTGACCCGAAGAAAAGTAAGAAAGTCATTCTCAACTAACTTGCAATAATAAAATCAACCAATTTCATCTGATCATATTCAAATGCTCCAACAATACTTAATAATAGAATTCACTAGTTAATTTATGAAAATCAAAGTTTACCCGAGTCATTTAACCAAGGATTCTTAAACTAAAAATTAGATTTAACATCTCGCCAACCGAGAAAGAGTCATAAAAATTTTGTCCATTTGACTAAAGTGTATACAATTCTCTTTTCCATCACACCAAGCATCATAATCTAAAACAAACACATTTTACATCCACTCTTCCTCTGATCATCCCCCTAATTCATGCTTTTGTTGAGAGGTCTTTTGAATTTTCCTTATTTAAGCATAATTGTGTTGATAGCGGGAAAGAATCTCGCTCTTCTGACGGACCAAGACCGATCCATACCAACTTATTTCTTATATTGATAGCGGGAAAGAACCTTGCTCTTTTGACGGACTAAGGCCGATTCATATCAATTTTTTCATTAGAATTGGCATTGGGACTCAATCTCGCTCTTCTGACGGACCAAGACGAATCCTTACCAATTTTTCTATTCATACACTTATTATTACTTTTGACCTTCAATCATTGTGATTTTTCAGGGGTTTCTCAAAAGAAGAATTTCATTTGTTTGTTTGCTAAAAATTATAGGCTCTAACAATTTCTAAGAGAAAAGTATACATAAAAGTTAAATTTAAAAATAACCATGACTAACTCTCAACTAGTGATGTTGCTCCAATCTCAAGTCTTAAAATCTTAAGCTAAATAACTCGTAACTTTGCCTTCCAAAAATTTGACTAATTAATTCTAGTAAAGTATCATAAGATCAATAACAATCAACATGACATAGTTGATTTGGCTTAATACCAATTAATCACCTATTGTAAGTTAACTTAAAAATTAATTGGGTCAAATATGAATAATTGGTTTCCTAAACAGTAACAAATTCATATATATCCCTTCCCCATACTTAATAATGTATATTGTCCCCAATGTACCACGAAAAATCATAGCAGCACGAAAAAGTAGCACAAGGAAACAGGAAAAATATGTACTGAAAAGAAACTAATACTTCCTTGCTAGTCGAAAAGAAGCGCAAAATGAAGAAGCATCATCATGATATATATCGGAGTTCATAAGTCTTGATCAACAAAAGACAACACAAAAAAAAAATTTGGAACTAAGAAAAGGGATCAGAATCTGTCTCTTCAGCCTCCTCATCAGATGGTGCCTTAGCCATCGTAGCATCATCATCATCATTACCGTCCTCATCGTCCTCATCATCCTCATCACTTTCTCCAGCCTCCTCGTCGTCATTAGCCTCTTCCTCATTACTCTCATATCCTCTTCCTTTTCCTCACTCTCCTCTGCATTGGTAGCCGACTCTTTCATTTTAAGAAATTCTTCCATTCTGTCCTGACGGATATGAAGTTTATCCACACTCTCTTTTATATAACGAACCTCAGACAGTAACAAATCAAATTTATCTTCAAAGTTGGCTGAAGACGTCTAGCCCCGAGATGTGCTGCTGCGAGAGCGTCGACCTTAACGTCTTGATGGTAGGAGGTTCATGAGGTGGAAGGAATTTAAGCGCATAGGAGTGACTTGGCTAATGAAAGTAAGAGAGGGTTAAGCAACAACCTTAGTCCTCATAGCCTGCACCAGTAAAGTAATGTAAGGGCCATAGCAAATATGCCCTTTCTTCCGAGTAGTGGTGGCTTGGTGGCTGAAGAGTTTGGCGATTTCGATAGCGAGATTGATGGGATGTTTATGTATGACACTGTAGAGATAGAGGCAATCCTTGTTGGATACCACCCCAGTGTTAAGACCTCTGCCAGTCAATGTATGTAAAAAGAGCCAGTGAAGAACCCGATATTCAGGCCTGACTAATTGAGAGGCTTTACTCCTGGCTGGATCATAGGCATCGCTAACCGTAATCTCATTCCAAAATAACCCTGTTGTGACGCCATGAGGAAAACGATATGAGAGACTTTGGAATTCTTCCGTCCGTGTATATCTCTCTGCATATAAACCAAGATATCTGCCCAGTTGAGCGATGGACATGTGGAATGGATGGCCACTCAAAGCGAAGTGTAATTTGCGTTTTTGGCCTATGTTAGTAGTACTGTCTTTGTCCAGTTTATAAGTGCACAAAAATTCCAGGGTCAGCTTTTTATAAATTGGAGCCTCAAAGGATAACAAGCACTCCTAAACGGTACCATCTAAGAGCTCCTTCATTTTCGTAGTAAGCTCTAGTTGAGCGAGAACATCTCAATCTAACCGAAGGGTTTGTTCTCGCTAAAGGGCTTAGACTAAAGTAGTTGATAACGTTGCACTTGGTAGTCCTCCTTAAATTGGAGCATTGGGTGCTCCATAGGGGGAAGAGTAGCTAGTGGTTCAACTATTGCTCCGGATTGTGAGGAAGAGGGTGCCGCAAATTTGGATTTCCGGCGAACGGAAAGCTTAGCTCGATTAGCCATTTGATTACCTGAAAAGAGTCAACAATCCAAATCAAACACGTATATCTGTATCGTACATAGTTGAAGAAGGCAGAAAACAAGAAAAGCAATGGGGAAGAATGTGAACAGAATGCTCATTAGGGCATTTCAACAAACATATGGAGTGCAGCTAGAAAACGAGGTGGTGGAAAAGAAATGAGTGGCAAACACTTCCAACGAATTCCACTACACAATAATTAACGATGAAAAATAGGCGTCTATACATATAAAAGACGCGAAATGTCCTAGAATTGTTATCTCCCATTGCTAACCCTAACTATCATGAAAGAATAAGGACGGCCAAATTAACCAATAACATTTGGAATTGAGAAAACACAATGAAATATAACTAGATGAGGCAGCGTGATGGCGTAGAAGATAAACAAACTCAAAGCAATGATGTATGGCATTGATGAATAATCAAAAGAAATCTGCAGGCCAAATGGAAAAAACAATATGCATAAGAGTAAGAATGCAAATAACCCAATTGCTGAAGCATAAGGAAAAGAAAGGAACATTAAGGAGGAAAACTTGCTTGGATCAAAATGCGGAATGCAAGAATTGTAGAGAGAAGAGGGAGAATAAGAGAGAATGTAAGAGAGATATGTTTGATTGTGAGTGTGTGAAAGGGTGTGTTTAATTTAAATTAACCGATCGTGTGCAAAATCGTGTTATTTTGGGTCGACACGGGCTGGGACATGACCATGTCCCTTGTCCATGTAACTTTCTGTTCCATCGTGTCTAACCTGGACGCACACGGGCTGGGACACGACCGTATCCCCTGCCTGTGTGACTTTTGCTTCCCGTGTATGAAAATTGGACGGACACAGGCTGGGACACAACCGTGTAACTTTCTGTTCGCGGGTGGAAAATTCTAGGCGCACACGGGCTGGGATACGACCGTATCCCTCGCCCGTGTAACTTTCTGTGCCCACGGAGTAGGATTAAAGTCTGGGCGGACACAGGTTGGGACACGACCGTGTCCTATGCCCGTGTAACTTTCTATGGGTGGACAGTTTTGAAGGTCTAGATGGACACGGGCAGGGACACGACCGTGTCCCTCGCTCATGTAACTTTTTTTTTTTTTGAATTAAATTTAAAGATAAAGGAAACTTAGAAATAATAAAACTAAAGAGAAAAGGCAAAAATAAAGCTAAAAGAGGAAAGAACTATGACGAAAAATTGAAAGAAAATATACGAAGCAAAGCAAAGTTAGATAAAACGGAAAATAAAATGAAGAAAACTTAAAGAACTAAAGCATAAGTAGAGTTAGACATGGGTTACCTCCCAAGAAGCGCTTTAGTTAATGTCGATAGCACGACGGGATACGTCTTCTCATGTTAGTTCTCTCGGATGGAGATAAAACTCCTCTCGTCCAATATGCTCTAAGTTTCCACTCAAGTATAATTTCAACTGTTGCCCATTTACCTTAAATGTGCCCTTCTCCGGGTGTGTAACTTCAACAGTCCCATACGGGAAAACTCGTGTAATTGTAAATGGTCCAGACCATCTAGATTTTAACTTACCTGGGAATAAACGAAGGCGAGAATTATACAAAAGAACACGATCACCTTCTTTAAATTGTCGACCTTGTTTGATTCGCTGATCATGATACTTTTTGGCCTTTTTTTTGTATAATTTGGAGTTCTCATATGCATTCGCTCGCCATTCCTCTAGCTCGTTCAATTGAAGTTTCCTGTGAGAACCTGCACACTTAAAATCAACATTAGCACTCTTAATTGCCCAATAAGCCTTATGCTCTATCTTTACCGGTAAATGACAAGCTTTGCCATATACAAGTCGGTAGGGTGTGGTCCCAAGTGGTGTTTTGTAGGCAATTCTATATGGCCATAGAGCATCATCCAACTTTTCTAACCAATCTTTCCTATGATACTCTACGGTTTTTTCAAGAATTCGCTTGAGGTCGCGATTGGCGACTTCCACTTGGCCACTACTTTAGGGGTGGTACGGGGTGGCTATCCTGTGTGCAACGCCATAATGTTTCAATACTTGGTCGAGTTGAGCATTGCAAAAGTGTGTTCCCCTATCACTTATAATTGTCTTAGGGGTGCCAAATTGAGAAAATAGGCCTTTCAAGAATTTTTTTACTACCCTAGCATCATTAGTAGGTAGGGCTTTAGCTTTCACCCACTTAGAGACATAGTCAATGGCTATTAGGATATATTTGTTTCCATTTGAGTTCGGAAAAGGACCTATGAAATCGATCCCCCACACATCAAATACCTCAACCTCGATGATGGGGTTTTGTGGCATTTCATCCCTACGGGATATATTCCCCACTCGTTGGCAACGATCACAACTCTTAACATATCTCTGGGCGTCTTTGAATAAGGTAGGCCAATAAAATCCTTCCTCTAGGACCTTATGAGCTGTCCTATTGGCACTATGATGCCTACCTGTAGGCCCCGAATGATAGTGGCTCAAAATTCGCTAGCCTTCGAGGTGTGATACACACCTTTGAATGACATGATCTGCACATACTTTAAATAGGTAAGGACCATCCCAAAAATAAAGTCACATCCAAAAAGAATTTCTTCTTTTGCTGGTGTTGAAGTCCCTTCGGTATGATCCTAGCAGCTAAAAAATTATCAATATCTACGAACCAAGAAATTTCCATATCACTTACTTGGGCGATAGCATAGAGTCGCTCCTCAGGGAATTCATCCTTGATCTCGTTCTCGTCGAGCAATTCCAAGTTTGGATTCTCCAATCGGGATAGGTGATTTGCTGCTAAATTCTCAGCGCCTTTTTTATCTTTGATCTCCACATCAAACTCTTACTGCAACAAGATCCACCTAATCAATCTTGGTTTTGCATCCGGCTTTGCTAACAAGTACCTAAGGGTAGAATGATCAGTATAAACAATCACTTTAGATAGAAGCAAATAAGAGCGAAATTTATCTAAGGCAAAAACAACGGCTAGCAACTCTTTTTCTATAGCAGTGTAGTTCTCCTGCGCATTCATAAGAGTTTTGCTAGCATAGTGAATTGGTTGAAAGTACTTGTCTCGCCTTTGCCCCAGCACTGCCCCGACTACGTGATCACTTGCATCACACATAAGCTCAAAGGGGAGTACCCAATCAGGTACTACCATGATTGGAGCATTGGTAAGTTTCTCTTTAAGGATATTGAAAACTTTCAAACACTCCTGCAAGAAAACATAAGGCACATCCTTCTCTAATAGCTTAGTCAAAGAGCGGACAATTTTCGAGAAATCCTTGATAAATCGCCTGTAAAAACCTGCATGTCCTAAAAAACTTCTTATGGCCTTAATCGAAGTTGGAGATGGGAGTCTTGCAATCGCATCCACTTTAGCAGTATCCACCTCAATTCCTCGATAAGAGATCTTATAGCCCAGCACAATACCTTCTTTTACCATGAAGTGACACTTTTCCCAATTGAAGATAAGGTTGGTCTCTTCACACCTGGTAAGTACCTTATCCAAATTATTCAAACAAAGGACAAATGAGTTGCCAAAAACTGAAAAATCATCCATAAATACTTCCATTATGTCCTCAATCAAATCATAAAAAATAGCTAACATGCATCGCTGGAATGTAGCCGGTGCATTGCAAAGACCAAAAGGCATTCTGCGATAAGCAAAGGTGTCATAAGGACAAGTGAAAGTGGTCTTCTCTTGATCTTCCGGTGCAATAGGTATCTGAAAATAACCAGATAAGCCATCCAAAAAACAATAAAACATATGTCCAGCTATTCGTTCTATCATTTGATCAATAAAAGATAAGGGGAAATGGTCTTTACGTGTAGCATCGTTTAACTTTCGATAATCGATACATACACGCCAACCTATTAACGTTCTCATTGGGATCAATTCATTTTTTTCATTAGGGACTACTGTCATCCCACTTTTTTTTGGAACTACTTGCACTGGACTCACCCATAAACTATCAGAGATAGGATATATCATACCTGTATCAAGGGTTTAATAACTTCCTTTTTTACTACCTCTTTCATGTTTGGATTCAAGCGTCTCTGGGGCTGCACAACCGGCTTATAGTTTTCTTCCATTAAAATCTTATGAGTATAAAAGGAGGGATTGATACCTCAAATATCGGATATTTTCCAAGCAACGGCCCTCTTATGCTCCTTGAGTACTTTCAACAACCTTTCTTTTTGTTCTTTTTCCAAATTGGATGCTATAATTACCGGTAATTTGGAGTCCTTCTCTAAGATGGCATATTCCAAGTAGTCAGGTAATTGTTTTAGCTCCAATACTGGTGGCTCCTCAATCGAAGGTTTTAATTATGCTTCCTTCCTCTTTTCAATCTCTTCAAACCCTTTCTCGATAGAGATAGGTTTATTTGCCTCTAGTCGGGCTACCACCTTAGATTTGATAGGATCTTCCAAAGCTTCCTCCATGCCTAATTGCAAGCAACTCTCCAACGGATCTTTAAGAAGAACTTCCTACATATAACTTGAAACAAAAGTGTCAATAACATCAAGAAGGTAGCAAGTATCATCTTGGTCGACAGGCTTTTTCATAGCCTCCGAAATTTTAAACATGATCTCTTCATCTCCTACTCGAAGAATGAGCTTACCACCACTAACATCAATGATAGCCCTAGCGGTGGCTAAAAATAGTCTACCTAGGATAAAGGGTAACTCAAAATCTTCATCCATATCCAATATCACAAAATCAACTAGAAAAATGAATTTACCCACTCGGACTAATACATCCTCAAATATACCTCTAGGATATGTCACAGATCTATCAGCTAATTGCAAACTCATGCATGTGGGCTTAAGTTCTCCTAATTCTAGTTTCTTAAAAAATTTGTAAGGCATTAAATTGATGCTAGCACCCAAATCAGCTAAAGCTTTGTCAATTAACAGATCACCAATATGACAAGGAATGGTAAAACTTCCTGGGTCTTTTAGCTTTTTGGGCAACTTGTTCTGCACGATCGCTGAACAATTTTCATCCAAGATAACTGTAGAAAGCTCCTCAAACTTCCTCTTGTTGGATAACAAATCTTTTAAGAACTTAGCGTACTTCGGCATCTGTGACAAGGCATCAACAAGAGGTAAGTTAATATGCAATTGTTTAAAGAGGTCAAGGAACTTACTGAATTGTTGGTCATTGCGATCTTTCTTGAGTCTTTGGGGGTATAGGATAGGTAGTTGATATTCCTTCACCTTTGATGACTCTTCATCTTCCGTTGCTTTCGTCCCCTCCTTGCTTTTGCTAGTCTCTTCGCTAACCTTCCTCTTAGCATGCAACTCCGTCCCATTTCGAAGTGTTACTGCCTTAACATGTTCCTTTGGATTGGGTTCTGTATTTCCCGGTAGTGATCCCTGTAGTCTTTCAGAGATTAGCTTCGCAAGTTGACCAATTTGGTTCTCAAGGTTGCGATTTGAAGCCTCTTGATTTTTCAGCGAGGATTCAATGTTGGATAAGCGAGCCTCATTGCCTTGAATGTATTTTGTGAGAAGTTTTTCCATACTGGGCTTCTTTTCTTGAGGTAGAGGAGGTAGGAATGGTCGTTGAAACCCAGGTGGGCCAAAGTTGGTCTTCTACTGGCCTTGGTTTTGGTTTCCCCATGAGAAATTGGGGTGATTCCTCCATCCTAGATTGTAAGTGTTGCTGTAGGGGTTATTTTGTTGCTTAGGTGGATTTCTTAGATAATCCACCTGTTCCAGTTGTTCTTATGCTCTATACCCCTGCATACCAAAATCACTTACATCCGATTGCACTTGTTGAAGGCCAACTGAGAGTGCATCAATCTTTTTACTCAATAAGTCCACCTTGGCTACTAGAGCAGTGGTCAAGTCCACATCATAAATTCCCATAGCCTTTTGCTTGGCTCTAGTGGTTTCCCACTGATAATTATTCATCGCTATTCCTTCAATCAGGTTTTGTGCTTGCTCAGGTGTTTTTGTGTTCAAAGTAGCTCCTGCGGATGCATCAATCATCTGTCTTGTAGATAAATTGAGACCATTATAGAAGGTCTGAATCTGCATCCATAGTAGGAGGCCATGATGTGGGCACCTCTTGGGCAAGTCCTTAAACCGCTCCCAAGTATCATATAGCGTCTCCGCTTCCAGTTGAGCAAAACAAGAAATATCATTCCGAAGTTTAGCGGTCTTTGCAGGTGAGAAATACTTCTCCAAAAATTTCTCTACCAATTCATTCCAAGTTGTGATTGAATTTCTTAGTAGGGAGTTCAACCACCGTTTTGCTCTACCCCTCAAGGAGAAAGGAAATAGCCGCAATCGAATGGCATCATCCGTGGCTCCGTTGATTTTAAATGTATCACAAATCTCTAAAAAGCTAGAGATGTGGGCATTAAGATCTTCATCTTGGAGACCGTCAAACTGAACATATTGTTGCACCGTTTGTATGATGTTAGGTGCAATTTGAAAGTTATTAACCGCGACGGTTGGCCTTGCGATACTAGAGTCAGCTCCAATAAATGTAGGCCTTGAATAATCGGACATGGTCCGATTTGCATCATTCCCGTTGTTAGCCATGTGTGGTGGATCTTCTTGCTCAATGAATTGAGTGTTGGCCTCTTCACCTTCTTCCTTGATTTCAACGATTGACTCGTCATCGATGGTCGCCACAACTTGTCTAGGTCGCAATCTCAAATTTTAAAGGGCAGTTCTCTTAATTTCAGGATCAAGTTCTACCAAATCTTCTAGGTTGCTTCGGGTCATGCACTACAAAGGCAAAAAAATATAAAATCAATTGCAATTTTAGGTAATAAAAGTAAACAATGAAAACAAAAGAAAATAAAGAAAGAAAAAAAAATAGTCAAAGTAATAAAGCAACTAGCGTTCTTAATATCGAAAATCCCCGACAACGGCGCCAAAAACTTGATATAAGGCAAGTGCACCTATCAATTTTAATATAGCGGATGTGAGTCCGAGTTGATCCCTCAGAGATTTTGAGTACTAATATTAACCTTAGCTTTATTATCTAACTGAAAAATTATGATGAGTTGAATGAATTAAAAATACTAAAATTAACCATCTAAACTAATTGTGAAACTTGATTAAACAAATTAGAAAGCAATAAAACTATGAATGACTTCAAGAAATTAATAACGTATTTAGGAATTATTTCCCCTAGTGTTTAACATGTGACCGCTTAAAATATATTCAATTCAGTTTCTATTATTCTTGACCGGAGGGATTCACAATTGAAGCTAATATCTTTCTCAAGCATATTAACCCTAATCCTAAATTATTTACCGGAATCTCTTTACTTAGTAATATAACTTAGAATTGCATTAATGTATAATGAATTCTCACACAAACAATCAACTTTCCGGAAGAAACATATATCTTATCTCTAAGTATACATGAAATTCTCTTCAATTATACTTAGATCTAATTACACATGCAATTTCTCAATCAACATGCATAATATCATATATTGACACTCTAGAATTATCAATCAACAATTAAACAACATAATTGAATCAAGAAAAGATAGAAACTTTATTGAAATTATAATTCAATCCAAGGGTTACATGAAACCCTAGGTTCCATAATCTTAAATACTCGAATTCTAAGCTATCATAAAGAATCTAAAAACGAGTTTCATCAAAAACACAAAATAAAACATGGAAAACTCTTTTAATTGATGAACAATCTCTCTAATCTTGAAGTTGATGTTGTTCTCGCCTCTTTCTTGACGTTCTCCTCAAGTCTCTTCTCTTCTCTTGTGTCTCTCCGTCCTCTCTAATGTCTCTTCTGTCTTTTGAAACCCTAACATGTCCTTTTATAGTGTATCAAAAGGTTTTCGTTTTCTCTACCAAACACGACCTGGGACATGGTCGTGTCCCCAGGTCGTGTAACTTTCTGCACTAAGGTAAAATTTTTTACACAACTTCAAAACTTCATAACTTCTTCGTTTAAACTCGGAATTGAGTGAAACTTGATTCCTTTTCTTCGTTTTCGATCCTAGAATGCGTTCAAACCTTAAAATCAAAATTTTACTCAATTAAGTATCAATTTCTTTAAAGAAAACAAAAAATGTGAGGGAAATATTATAAAATCACCATATGAAATATGTTTAAAATCAGAGTTATCACATATAGAATATTCAATAAAAGAACTTTAGTTATTGAAGAATCTATACATTTTGTATTTGATGATTCTTTATTTTCACTGCTTGATATATCTCAGAATGACATGATTGATACAAGTGCTCATTTAGATAGGTTAGACTTAAACAATAACCAAAATAATGCTATTGATATAGATGTCATTAGGGTAGATAACAATACAGATCAATTAAATCTAGATCTTCCTAGAGAATGGCAATTTGTTGAAGATCATCCTAAAGAACTAATTATTAGAGAACCTTCAAATAGGGTATTAACAAGATCATCACTAAAAAACATAAGCAACTTAGTATTCTTGTCTCAAGTTGAGCCTAAGAATATTGATGAAGCCCTAAAATATGAATGTTGGATACAAGCAATGCAAGAGGAGCTTAATCAATTTATTAGGAATGAAGTATAGGATCTAGTTCCTAGACTTAGTGATAGACCGATAATTGGAACAAAATGGGTTTATAGAAACAAACTTAATGAAACTAGTATAATAACTAGAAACAAAGCTAGGTTAGTTGCTAAAAGCTATAATTAAGAAGAAAGGATAGATTTTGATGAGACCTTTGCCCCGGTTGCAAGACTAGAAGCCATTAGGATGCTTTTGGTATTTGCGGCTCATAAAGATTTCAAACTATTTCAAATGGATGTCAAAAGTACTTTCCTAAATGGCTTCATCAAAGAAGAAGTGTATGTAAAACAACCTCTAGGTTTTGAGCATAATTAGTTAACCAATCATGTTTATAAACTTGATAAAGCCCTCTATGGGCTTAAACAAGCTCTTAGAGCTTAGTATGAGAGGCTTAGTAACTTTCTAATAGAAAATGGATTTATAAGAGGAAAGTTAGACACAACACTATTTATTAAAATCCACAATTCTTGTACTTTGATTGTTCAAATTTATGTTAATGACATTGTGTTTGGAGCTACTAGTATAAATCTTGTAAATGAATTTGTAGAGTGTATGAAGAAGGAATTTGAAATGAGTATGATGGGAGAATTCAATTACTTCTTAGGTCTCCAAGTTGAGCAAACTGACAATAGAACATTTATAAAGTAATCCAAGTATACAAAAGAGCTTTTAAAACATTTTAAAATGGATAATTGTAAAGTTAGGTCTACTCTTATGAGCATTACCCTAAAATTAGACAAGGATGAACATAGCAAATGCATTTGTGAAAAGCTCTATAGAGGAACGATAAGAACCCTATTGTACTTAATTACATCTAGACTAGATATTATGTTCGTCGTTTGCTTATGCACAAGATTTCAATCTTGCCCGAAAGAATCTTACTTGAATGTAGTAAAACGCATCTTCAAGTATCTAGTGGGCACTATTGAAATCGGCTTATGGTATTCTAAATACACTTCTTTCGATCTTGTAAGATATTCCGATGCTGACTTTGTTGAATGCAAAGTTGACCAGAAAAGCATAAGTGGCACATATCACTTTTTAGGAAGCTCTCTAATATCTTAGCACTCTAAGAAACAAAACTTCATAGCACTCTCTACTACTGAGGTTGAATATGTGGCTGCCATTAGTTGTTGCACACAAATTCTATGGATGAAGCAAACATTACAAGACTTTAGGCTCATTTTTTCCAACATTCCAATCTTATGTGATAACACAAGTGCCATTAACTTAACAAAAAATCTGATCTAACACTCAAGGACCAAGCACATTGAGATTCGACATCATTTTATTAGAGATCATGTTCAAAATAATGATGTGTGCTTGAAGTTTGTAGATACAAATAATCAAATAACTAATATTTTTACTAAACCTTTAAGTGAAGATCGCTTTTGTATCTTAAGAAGAGAGTTAGACGTGATTGAGCAAAATGAGTACTAAGATCCATAAACTTGAAGAGTGACCTAGGTACATTTCTTCAATTTCTGCCAAATCTGATTAAATAGTAACCTTTTGAGAAAAACAGTCAACCAATTGATTAGTTGCAATCAATTGTGTGCTCAACTGAATTCCATATCCTGGCTTAGAATGATACCTTGTACCATTTGGATGGTTATGGCCCAACCGTTCGAACAGTCACAATAGGCTTATCTCCCTTTTTAAAATTTTATATGCAACTGTCTGAACGATTCCATCGAACCGTAGGCACGGTTACTTTAGGGGTTCTGAGTACAGAACACCCCCTTAGATCGTCTAAACGATTACATCAAACTATGGGCATGGTTGTTTTGGACACAGAACACCCCTTTAAACCGTCCGAACAGTTGCATCAAATTGTGGGCCTGATTATTCTAGGCACAAAACACCCCTTTGGACCATCCAAACACTTCCTTATAACCATGGGCACGGTCCAACAACTGTCTCCAAAAAATGGTTTTCTATTTTTAACCGTCCAAACAATCTTCCTAAATCATTCGAACGGTTCACACTGTTATGGTAAAAAAAAGGGGAGGGGAGGCCCGACATTTTCCATTTCACTTCTTCCCACCATCTGTACTCTCCCTTCTCCTCCTTCGACCGATTCGACAACACCTCCCCACCTCCTCTCTCTCCTTCTCTTCTCTACCACCATTCACTTCTTCTCACTTTCTCTCTCCAATACATACTCCGTCCACCAATCCTAACCTTAACTCTATACTCTCAAAACCCTAACTCTATTTCTTCTTATGGCCGGACAAGGAACTTATGCTTCCAATAGTCGCAACCAAGGATGAGGACAACAAGCCCCACCGGCTCCATTCGACGCTCATCTCTTTCCTACCTCCGCCATGCCTAAAGGTATGAGAAATTTCACTTTATGAAAATTGATTATAGATGCCATTTTGATGATGATGTTCTTCGTGCATTTGGGATTCTTGATATGGAAGGGGTGATTACTAATCACATTTTGGATATTATGGATATTCCTAATATTGTTAATGAAGAAGTTGTGAGATACCTTTATTACAATCTCTTTGATGATCATGATAGAAATGGCAATTTACTTATGGGGATGGATACTAGTGAGCACAAGCAATTGTGGTTATATAGATATCTTTTTGGTCGAGAAATAGAGATCACTAGGAATGATATTTATAACATCATTGGGGCTGAGATCGGTAGTGCCTAGTATATGGAAGGAATAGACACTATTGGTTTTGCACTCTATAAAGATGTTTTTCAAGAGCGGCATATTGGTGAACACAATTAGGTACATAGGCGAAATCTAAGAGCCATTAGTTTACCACTTTATTATCGGATCCTTTATCTTTTCCTTTGTTACAACTATTATCCCTGAAGTGGTGGACATGAACACGTCACAAAGGGAGACCTATGGCTATTGGGCCATATTCATAATGATGCATGAATTGATTATGCTGACTTGATCTTCCACTGCTTTCGCATGGTAATAAACAAATCAAAGTAAGCTGTTCTTCGTTGTGGGTGTCTTGTGCCTTAGCTTCTACTAGCTAAAGGGGTTATCTTTCCTACTTCTAGCATAAATCCCCATACTGAACCCTTTACCATGCGTTACATTGGTAAGGGTAGAAAGAAATTGGATAAGAACATTGGTTAAGTTCGTAAGAACCTCTATCCCCTCTTACTGATGCCACTTCTCAAGACCTTGGTGAACCTATTGATGAAGAGGATGCCGACCCAATCGCCCTACTTGCTCAAGATGTTCCTCAGGATGAGGACACTCATGTTGGTGATGATATTCCTCCTAATACCTCCGCTTTCGTTCCTCCTATCGGTCAATCTCCTTAAAGTCCCTAAGCTTCTATCTACACTTATATTAACTAGATAGAGGGTCGCCTTCGTACCCACATCGATGATAGCATATATCAATTAGAGCAATGGGTCTTACGTCGGCTAGATCGTATCTTTTACCTGCTCTTTTAGCATTTCTAGCTCCCATATCCATTCCCTCCACCGACTTTAGGTCCTTATGCTCAGCTACCACCTCCTCCTCTTAAGCCATTTGGCAACTCCACTTCTCCTCTGGATGCTTAGCTTTTATTTTTATTTTTATTTTTTACTCAGACTTAGCCTCTATTTTTATTTCCCTTGCTATTACTTTTACTGGATCTTAGCCTTCCGACCTTCTTATTATATGAACCTTAGCTTTTTGTGTTTCTTGTATTGTCTCCGTTTTTTGCTATATCAAACTATAATGATAGGTTTATTGTTTGTGGTGTTGTCCTTCTCTATTACTTAGAATGTGCCCTAGCAACTACTATAGGAAGACAAGATCAAAATGATTCCTAAGATCGAAGAATAACATATGGGTCAGCATGCACTTGGTGGTTTGAGGCTTTCGAGCTTATTTAAGCCCTCTAAACCCAATAAATCTAATATTTTTACTATGCATTTCTATAAAGGTATAAATAAAAAGGGGGAACTCATAGGCGTATTGCAACTACTATAGTACAAGTTACGCTTGGAAGATAGGAGAAGGGTATGTTACCCTCAATAAGTACTTGAGATTGAAGCATTCCAAGGAGGTAGCAATAGATAGTATACAACAACAAATCACTTGAGGTGATGGTTTATTCGAAAAAGTGCTAATGAGGTATGATTAGGAGAAGTACAACTACAATCTCGCGTGGTACCTCGCTAACATGCACCTATCCTTCAATGTAAGTGCGTTAAAGTAGTAGAGACAATATGAACGAGAGACATTCAACCTTAGCTTGTGATGGTTAAATTGTAGTACGTTCAACCAAGCTACTTAGGAGCTCCACTACAAAGGTAAGCGAGAGCTCATAGGTAAGTTTATTTCATTCGATATATTAGTGTCTATATGTGTCAACATATGGATATATCTTTTCCATAACAATTCATATATGGGTATAATTGTTCATTAGATCAAGGATAACTAGCATTTAAGTAAAAGACCATAGCATTGAGGGTATTTAACAAGTACCATGTGGTGCAAAACAATTATAAAATTATTAGAGAAACTCTAAACAAGCATGGTTTGGCTAAAATAATTTTTTCTATTAATTTTAACAATGCAAGTGCAAACATGACCTCCATAGTAAATTTGTAAAATCTTTGTCAACTAATCGTGGTGAGGGGTGGGGGGTTTTCTATACACATTGTGCATGTCATATTCTTAACTTGGGTATGAATGATGGTATTGTAGCATTGCATGATAGTATAATCAAAATTGAAAACGTAGTGAAGATAATGGCAAAGAGGCCGTCCTTCTATAAGAATTTGAGGAACTTTTGCACAGAGTATAGGAAGATGCCCCAAAAATTTAAGATAGATGTGCAACACCGTTGAAACTCCACATACGAGATGTTACACAGTACCATCCATTTACAACGAACGACTATATGACTTTGCAATGTACAATATATTTGAGCTCGAAATTCAACCCAACAATTGGGATAAATGTATCCAATTGCTAAAATTTCTTAAAGTTGTTCATGATGCAGCTAAGACTTTCTCTTAAGTGTATAAGCCAAGTGTCCACCTATTCATAATGTTAGTGGTTAACATTCTTAGCGTGCTATTTCAAGTGTACAAAGACCTAAACTTGTAGGATTGCGTACTTGATATGGCGTTGAAGTGCTCATATTATTATAGAGAAATTCTTCATATTTATCTTATTACAACTATTTTAGATTTCTTTGTAAAATTGATCTACTATAGATGTATTTGAATACTTAATATGATTATATCGACGATCCAATGGATTCGTACGATATGTATCGCTTGAAAGCATAGCAGAAGGTTTCTATAGTGATAACCAACCTAAAATAGCTTCTCATGTGCTACCAATGTCAGTATAGTAGCTAGTCATTAGTCTCTCCATCGCTACTCATTTATGGGTGAACAATTGTTGGCATAGAAATTTAAGTGGCAACGATCTAGGGGGCCAATGTTCAATCTGCAACACTACATGAACACGAATTTTGAGTTCTCTAAAAATATCATCATCAAGGATTTTGACATCTTGAAGTGGCAATTGAGGCACTCAAGAGACTACTCAATCTTAGTTTGCATCGACCATTAAGTATTCACAGCTCCCGTATCAATAGTAGCCATTAAACAAGTGTTTAGTGTTGTAGAACTCATCCTTGATGATCGGCGAGCTCCATTTCCATTGTCAACATCAAGGAAAGTGCTTGCATGAAAGACTAGTACAAGGTAATCTACAAACAACAATAAGTGTACGATACATTGAGCAAAAAGAATGAGTACTTTAGCAATTGGAGCATATCTGATGGAAGCTCAAGCTTGATTGCAAGTACCATTCTTGAGCATGCACCACTAATGTAAGGAGATACTTAGTAAGTACTAACAAATCTTTCCTTTTTTTCTTGATTGTTAAAAAATGTTCTGTTACCTAGCAAAATTATTTTTGTAATTACCTAAAAAAAAAAATAAATGGTATTGTTTTCTAAAAAGTAGCAATTCAACCTTAGACTTTTCAAATTACCACAAAATAAAATTATTTTTCTTTGAAAAAGTTAAATGGATAATTATGTATACTTGCCCTTTTTACTTAATTTATAAGGATCAATATACTAAAGGATTTCTAAAAAATCATACGAAATTACGACATTTTGATTTCGTCTAGTAAGTATATAAACATCTTTAAAGCGACCGTAAAATAAAATTTTCTCCTACCCCTAATTTCTCCGGCACAAGCTATTGAATTATAATTAGGTTCTGCGTTTTTCTGATGAATGAATTTGCTTTTCACAATGGGTATACATATTGTTCTCTAAGGAGGGCGTTACTTTCCAGGAAACAAGGGTGGTCATTGGATCAGAGCCACCTTCCTTCTCAATTCTATAAAATTAGGTAAATCGAAGGCTTTCTATAATCCACGCACTCAAAAATCATCATATACGGTATCATCATTTTTTTTTTATTAATTTTGTATTCAATAAATTATCTTTAACTTGCAGTATATTATGTCCATCAGTGGTAAAAAGAAAAATTATCCATAGCTCAAATGAGGTTATTGATAATTTTATTTTCTACTGATAGATACTACTTTACTATTAATCAAGGATAATTTACTAAAATCAAAAGTAATTATACCAATGATTAAACTTTAGAATTTTTCAATAAATTGTAAATATATTCCTTTTATTTGCTTGGTGTATATCAATTTTTTTTTCCTTATAAAATTAAGTTTTTAAATCCTGTATCTTAAAAAATAAAATATAAAAACATGTTTTTATTTTTTTATCATTTGATGATAAAAGATAAAATAAAAGTTAAAAACATCGCATAAGATTAAGTGCCAATTTATTATTATAGAAAATTCTTCGGATCAGTTGCCTTTATATTTTTGTCCTTACTGCATTTTTTTGTAACAATATGTTTTCTCCAATATTGTTAGACTTAATCTGAGTGGCTAACTCGAATATATAAAAAGGTTAAAAATTAAAAGGATGGAATTGGGATCAACTAGGGTTCAACCTAGATTACATAAAAATTAGATCGAACCAGTTTTATGGTTGAATTAGAACGAAATGAGTTGAACTACAAGGTTAAAGGTTAACCTAAATTTGACCATATTGTTTTTTTTTTTTTTTTGTGGTAACCGTGATGAAAGTTCTTGCCTATAAATCTTTTCGCTTTTTTTCTAACCGCTTATTTAATGTATTTCTTAGTGTTATTAGAAAATAAATGTATTGAAAAGTCAATCCCATCTGGCGATTGACTGCAAGTATCACCCTATTATTATAAGAGTTTAGAAGGTTTTTTTTTCTTTCTTTCTTTGTTTTTAAAGATTTAGCGATACAATGTTTGATTTCACAAATAAAACATTAAATTTATATAAAACGAACGTGAATGGATATATATGTACAATTTAGCCGTAGAATTTTCCAATGTAATTGGCGAAACTTGTCTTTTATATTGGTGGCCTTCATAGTATTTATTGGACTCCTAAATCACGAATAAGATGGATACCTTAGTATTGTAGTTTGAGGAAAAAAATTTTAGTAGCTAATCCATGCTTTCGCTGGGCCTTGTCGTCCAATTATGTCAGATAGCTAACAGATACACAGAAACAAAAGAGAAAGGAAAAAAAATAAAATCCTCTACGAACCAACAGAAATATCAATTGCAGATAGAGGATGGCGTGTTCAATATATTAAAAGAAAAAAAAATCAATAACAACAAAGTTATGTGCAGATAATGTACATAGTTGCTTAATTATGGATGCAGGAAGCTATAACAACAATAAAGGTATATTTGTTTAGCAGAAGATAAACGTTAACCTGGCGGTCTTTCACTGTTGTTGATGCCAGTAATAGTAAATGCCAATGAAAGGCAAGAAAGTAGCTATCCATTAGCGGTGACAGTTAGTAACCACCAAAAATACGATTAAAAAATTATTTTAAATTGATAACTATTTTTTTAATTTGCAATTAAAACTTTTCATGGGAGTAAATTGTTAAAGTATATCAACACATGCACATTCTTGTAATTTACCTCATAATGAAGTATGATGGCTGAAAAAATATTGGTTTGTGACAAATAGGAATGCATGAGACCCACGATCAATGGGGCATAAAGAATGCATTGAATGAGAAGCATAGGTAGACTTAGGGCTGGACCTATAAATGGATTTGTATAATTTTTATATTTAAAAAAAAAAATCTTTAGTCTATTAATCAGTTTTTATATTCAAGAAAATCAATTATGTTTATGTGATTAGCCATTTCATTTTATTTTATTTTTTTTTTAAAAGTTCTATAGTACAAGTCAGTTTTTATTCTAATACTTTTAATTTACAAAATATAACCTGTATGGATAACTCATGAATTTGAAAAAAAAAATATCAATTATGTTATTTTTTAAAAAATTAATCTACCCTAAGTGTCAAACACATAAAATAAGAAGAAGAAAAATTACAAATATTAATCACTATCACCTTATGGGTTGCTTTGTTTTGGAGTTGACCCATGACTTCCTTTAGAAGAATTGAAGTTATTGAAGTATTCATCTTGCTCAATGGAATTCCCAGTTGGCTTTTGTTTTCTATTGGCCACTTTCCACCAATCTTCGTTGTAGGCTGTAACTTCCATGTTGATGGGGCTTAATGAGGCACGACGGTCATCAAGTATAAGTCTAACGATACTAAATGCCTACTCTACTGCTACTATTGAAACTAGGACGATGAGCTTAAGAATGTCAAAGTCGTGGATATTGATATTGTCGATAAACTCAAAGTCGATATTCAGATAGTGTTGTAACTCTAACTATTGTTCTCTAAACCTATGACACTTTAACTTTTGTGCTAGTAGCTTCTCCCTTGCAAAAGTGTAGTTGCTTGTTGTTAGAGGAAGAGATTAAGTGACTGCAACTTGCTCACCATATGTGTAAGAGAAATGCTAGAACAGTGTGTTCATTTCATCTGTCGCTTGACGAAGCTCATTTGTTGTACTTATGGCATATATATCTTGCGTATTGAAAAGATTATCAATAATCTAATAATACATATTCAAATAGTCTTGAAGAACTTCTATTCTACATTAATGGTCTAAAATAGTAGCAATAAGGTAGGTGGAGGGAATTTCCTTGTAATATTATAGCTACTTCTCCGCCATCTCAATGACATACATTTGCAGTATTGGGTTTTGACGCACATCGAGCAAAACCGCAACAATGTTGATAACCTCTATTATGAAATTATGTATGCTAAGCTTGTACACTTAGGAAAAAGTATTAGTAGCATCATGAAAAACTTTGAGTACTTATAGTAACTTATCACAAATATTTCGATCTCTTATATGAATTTTAGTTTCTTGAATATGATGCATGCAAAACCTATACAATAGTTCTTTATATGTAATTGTATTTTACAACATATCATATGTTGAATTCTAAGAGTGTTTTACATCTTTTTAAATTTTTTTATACCTTTTACCATTTTCTATGCAAAAATCCCTCCACATTCTATGAAGAGAGGGTTTTTCTGTAATAGTTTTAATCGTGTATTTTATTGGAGTTACTTTATATTTCAAAGCTTCCATACTTTTTTAAATACACAAATTTAAAATGTAGCATGCACATTTTATGTGGAAAAATGTTCCACCCAAATTGGGTTAGCAAAGAATTTGGAGTTCACTTATAGATGCAATATTTTGTACTAGCATTATTAAAACCGATTGAAAATATTTTACGTGGCAAATGATACTCCTCTAGAATGATAGATATTATCTTATATATTGCCTGTGCTGTAAGTCGTTCATTAAAGAGCCTAAGGGCTAACAATCTTATATTTAGTTAACATTTATTATCTATCCAATGACAACTTATTCCCATATATCAATTTTCTTGCCACCTGTTGGTTCATATATCCGTACATATTGATACTTATATATCTAAGGTGCTGAATATTACAACCATCTTTCTCTTACCTTTGTGATACAACTGTTGGTTGGCTTTACACATTGTTTTGGTATTAAATAAACATGTATTTGGGTTTAACGCCTCTTACTCGTACTAAAGACAAGACTTACACTTGCCTAAGTTGAGGGAGAGATGCATGTTGGTGATATGTTGTGCCAACACCATTTTTTGCTTCTCCACATCATACTTAATCAATGTTGAGGATTAGGAACTGCTACAGCATGTAATTTGCTATTGTGACTTATCAATACTATACTCTCCCGGCTACTTCCTTTGCAAGTGCCTTGTCAGTGTACCATACCCATCGTCCTTTTTTCCACGCATAGTTCACAATGGAATAGTTGCATTGCATATGTGAATTCCTATGTTCATTTGCAATTTTAGTGAAATGTTTCAAAAATATGTCGGATTTCTCAAGTTTCGGGTGCTTACCTAAATTGCCTTTTGGCAACTCTTTGATATCGTCTCCACTTGCAACCGCACCATCCTTACCCTCTTCAAGTTCTTCCCATTGGTACAAAGTTTGATGCTCAAAACCAAGAGAAATTGTAGGAGACTCCAACAAGTCCTCAATCCGTTTGCTAGTGAAGTTGTGGTAGACGCTATTATCGTCAACATCGAAGGGTTACTCATTCTAGGGTTTTTTTTCCTTTTTCATTGGATTCTTTCTTGCTAGAAGAAGATCTATGCAAAAAAAAAAAAAAAAAAAAAAAAACAACGATCCATTCGTATTTCTAGTATTTCATGTAAAACTATAATAGAAAAACAAAAGAGGAAGTAGAGCACAAACTATTACGCTTGTATAGGTTGAAAATTTTTATATTATGCATAATGAAAATTATGGTTTTTAAGAAAAATATTTTTAGTAGAGTTTAGCAAAAAATATTGTTGTAAACGGAAATAAAGTGTATCATTCGGAGTAGACACGTTTTTGTAAATAAGTATAGTAAACAAAAATAAACTTCAATAGAGAAAACTTTAACTATTGTGAAGAATATTGTTGCTTAAGAAATTAGTGCAAAGCAAATGAGATATGCATAGTCTGTAGTATGATTTTTTCGTGAGAGACAAATGAGTGTTGCTACCAATATATATTTTGTGCATTTAAGTTTAAAATTTTGAAATCAATTTTTCAAAACGTCCATTCTATTAATGTCAGAACAATTGAAAATTTACATATTTTTAACATGGTCTTCTCTTCTTTTCCGAACTGAAAAAACAATTTGAATTTCATCCATCCATATACCATCTGATAAGCTGAAAAGTTACACTGAGCATTTGAAAATATTCAATTTGTTCATTGTGTGTGTTTGTGTTCAAATGCAATACATTAAATGCATCAAAGGTCTCCAATTTAAACAAATATTTGACATCCTCACCCATTTTTCAACAAAGTGGATAGATGTGGTCCATATCAAAATCACATCAAATCAAACATGCTTTTCATCTTTTTTTATGACCCAAGTTGAACCGGTGGATTGAACCACCGGTTCATTACCTGGGTTGTCAACCTGCTACTTCAGGCAAGTTGGCATTTACGAGTTGTATGGGCCCACTTGGCCAACCGAATCCAATTCTGGTTCAAACTCGATCTCCATGGTTTTGAGTTGTATTGATAAACCGTCGGGCCAAAACTACCCTTCTCCAAGTCTAAACATGAGTTGATGAAAAGGAGTAATGAGTAAAACTTGATGAGAAGGTCTTAATGGTGATTCAGTTAAATTAAACTGATAGTGTTGAGAGAACCTTGTATATGTCTTTGCTAGATCAGAATAGATATCTATTTTAATTTTGTAGTGGTTTTTCCCCTTCGCTTTTCATATTTCTTTATAAAATTAAGTCTACCACTCGAGGTGATTTTCCTTTCATCTTTGTGTTATCCTTATTTGTATGTTTTGTAATAATTTGCAACCGTAATCGGTGGACTCATCGGAATGTTTCGATTCAAATTAAAATATAGGACACTCCAAGTGATGTCTACATTTAGAAGTGAAATAGCATCCAAAGGTTCAAGTTTGTAAGATTCTTACCGATCTCTTTTTTTACAAGTAATGTAATTTTAAAAATTCAAGGTTGCCATAATTTTATTTGATTTACAGGTTTTCATCATAAACTCAAATATAATGCCCTAGGTTAAAAGTAGAGCTGTAATACCATTTATGTAAAAAGAAGTAAATAAAGCAATTTTTTTTTTTTTTGTCAAAGTGAATAAACGGACTTAACAAATATAAATAAGATCATTAATCACTTAAATAAAAATTACAATTACATATTACTTAGATATTTATACCACATCCTTATAAACTAATATTAAATCTTTTCACAATTCATATAAGATTTCATCTAGCTATAAGATATCACATTGAATTTTCAAATACTTGAATGGATCCTTCCTACAATTTTGGAACGTGGTTGAATAATTGGACCAAACTAATTCAGGGTCTACGTTGTATTTTAGTAACAACTCAAGCAGCATACTTTTCAGTTCTTCCCTTCTAGTCATTTTTTATGCCTTGGACACGCTTTTCTTGGATGAAAAATCTGAAGAGAACAGAAGAATTCATGAAGACTGCATTATTGATGAATATGATTGGTTGAATTACATCAACGTTCCCAGTTAAAAGGGACACGGAAACATAGAAAATTCTTGATGGAAACGTCATCATGTTCTTCGAAACAGCCGTTGGTTCTGCCTGTCCGGGCCACCGTCTGAAGATAACTTTCTTTGACTAAACGTGCTTTTAGAGGGAAAGATGAGAGAGTTTTCTTGGAGCCAACGTACGTTGGATCTTCACATGAACCTGTAACTTTCACGGACAAAGGTATACCGGTCAACTTTCCTGCTGGCATGGAAAAATAGGGAAGGTTCCCGATTTTATTTAAAAACTAGTTTCTCTCGTCTTGTAAGCCAATATTTTAAGATGCGAAGACACGTGGTATCATTAAAATAAAATGAATTAAATTGAAATGGAATGAAATAAGAATTAGAATAATCAATTTTTTTTTATGTATTTAGAAATATCCATAAAATGAAATGGAATTTATATATAGTAGAATCATAATTATTAGATATTATAATTAAATTAAAGGTTATATAGGTAACTTTAAATAAATAACAATTAATGTGATGGAATTAAATTGAGAAGCAAAATTAAATTTCTCCTTAAACTCACAAACGGCTTTCAAATTATTACGATTTTTTCTTTTAAATACACTTCTAAAAAAGTAAATGAACCCCAAATTCGGATTCTATTCAAAGTTTATTTTCCATATACCAAATGCAATATAGGTTTTTATCTTATTAACTAGTATAGAAAGAAATTAACAGAGTATGTTATTTTGATCGTAATCCCTCCTTAAATTTGCATTGGAGTCATTTATCATTTATTACCTTTTAAAAAATAGCAAAGGTGGAGGACCCAAAGAAAAAATAAATAAATAGAAAAGTAAGAAGATGGGTTACTATTCGACTTGGTTACAACTTCCTCCTCAACTGACCCTACAATTCCCACTTGCCGATGGATTCCTGCCTACAGCAAATTAAATCATTCAACAATACTATGCATCTAGAATGTTTAGTACATTAGCATACTAATTAATAGTTATTGAAAGATGAATAATATTAATAGACAGTAATATTATAATTAAGTGACTTCTTATGTATTAGCTATTTTTAATCTATTCAAGTTAATAATAAAACAAAATATTTAATATTTAATGATTTGATATTTAAATTGTGATCATTCATTTAATTATATGGGCAAATCCAAATACACGCTCTTTTTTTTATTTTTTTTTTTACTTCTTGTGGATTTATTCGCCTTATAATCCAAATTGAGTGTACAGACTTAGGAATCTTCAAAAACTAGCTCTTAGACCATTCTACCTAAAAGTTAATTTAAGAAAGAAATCATTGTGTGTAACAAAATATGAAAATGATTCTCATACCAAGAGTGATGTTACGAAAGTATCTACTGATTGATGTGTTAATAGATAATTAAAAAAATAAAAAATTTATGATTACCACATCCTATTGATGCACGGTTTCCACGTCCGTCGTGCGTTGCTTTTCGGCTGAAATGTTCGCCACAACTATTATTACTCAACAAAATGTTCTAAAAAGTAAAAAGTAAAAAAATATGAGTTTCTTCTTTTTTATTTTGTATATTTTTTACTTTAATTTTTTTTTGGTTATTTTACCCTAGTGGAAAATAGTAATAGGATCTAAAAGTACTTTATAAAAAAACTTTATAGTTTTATACATCCAATTTCAAGAATAGGAGAGTTAAGCTCACATTAACAGATAGAAAAGTGTGCATTTGTAATTTATCCTTATTAATACAATACGCTTATCCTAAATACCTAAAATTTTAGTTAAAACTGAGCAAAGCCCAAAGAAGCATAGAAAAACCTGTGTTTTCGGCTAGTTTACTTTCCACACGCGCGACAACCGAGGAAGGCTATAAGTAAAAATTCAATCCTTACTCTAAATTTATCTAGCCTTATTTTCCTGTCATCATTATTTCAATTTTGTTTTCTATATTCTATCACTAGTTTGGTAAAGTTTTATCTCATAATAAATTGGATCAATAGTCCAATTACAGAACAATCTCTATAAAAATGAGAATTAAATCACACAGATACATACATACACACATAATAAAATGAATAAAATTATGTAATATAATTAAATATATTATAATATTGATAAAATATAATAATGAATGAGGAAGAGAAAAAGTTTAGGAGTCATGAGTCGAGGAATAAAGAGTAGTGGAAATGTTAGAAAAGAGAGAGATATATAAAGAGAGGGTTATGTTTTTTTTTAAATCTTTAAATTTACCTATATTTATAGTCAAACATATTAAAAAAATTATTTATTAATAATAAAAATTTTATTTAAAAGGTTAAATAAATAAAAATAATCAAAATATTATCTCGATGGTTATTTAAGATTTCAACGCTTTAATAATATAGATATATATATATATATATAATATGTACATATGTATACATAAATATCTATATATATACAGATATATATGGCCTTCAACTATCATGTGAAGTCAAATTCGTGCATAACTTGTGCCGGGGCTTAGTTCAGTTAAAATGGTAAGCAACACATTGCATCATTAAAACGATATTAAAACAAATTTATCATATTTTTATATGTATTTATTTCCTGCCGTATAATATGCAATTGACCGTGCTCTCGAAGCTCAATCAAAAAACGAGATAAATTGAAAAAAAAAAAAAACACAAAGAAAAGAAAAGGATTGTATAAATTTGATCCTTAGTATAGCGTGGTTGATTTGATTATTTTTCAGTGTTGTTAACACAGGTCGCGTCCCTTTGCGTTTAATTGATGGGATTTCAACCGCACGCATACGTCATTGGAGCCAATAATTATATTCCACTAATTCGTTTGCCCTGTTTCCGCAGTAATTTTAAGTATAGTTTCATCAGCATTACTGAGTATTTAAATCAAATTTGGAGTGAAAACTGTTGATTAGGTAAAATGACACGATTCAACATGCAATCGCATGATTAAGCGAACCACGTGGCATAGATTATTTTAAAGATTATTAACAGGTATCCATGCATGCATTCATTAAGCTTTAAATAAAATTAAAAACTTTTCTTACTTCTGTATATACCCAAGAGAAAAGATACTTATTTCTATTTAAATTCTTAAAATGTGCTCTTTATTTTCCCATCTTACGAATATAACTGTTGACTTTTGCTAGGGAAATGTTAAAATAATATTGTAACAACACAACAGCAATGAATTTACATGAATTTCGTTTTTCTAACTATCTAAACAAGTAATAAAACAAACAAAATATCAGTAAATGATTTTTCCCCTAAGGCTCTGCCTATCCCTCGTTAGTCCCCTTCAGAAAGAATGACAAATGGAATTGTGTATATATTTTTATCTCTGTTTAGCATGGGCTATTAGATCAAAGAAGAGAAGGTCTCGATCCTACTGGAAAATAAGACATAGGAATAGGAGGAGACTTCCTCTTGCTAGGGTTTCTCTTTAATTTCCCTCCATCAGCAGCTGGCTTTGACGTGACTTCCTCTTCACACACGACTCTGTTACTTGACTCGCCAGAGAAGCAAACTTTGTAAAAGTACGAGAACAATCCCATGGTTGATGCTTTTAGGTCGAAAAAACAAGAGAAACAAGATCTTTCTGAGATACGAGGATCGATGGTATTGCTGAATTTTGTTATTGAGAGAGTATGTGTGTATGTATATATATAGTGGGATGAGTAATACTATGAAGGGGTCATCAGTTTCCAGGAACCCGAGGAGACATCGTTGTCATAGAGTCCGCCAAATTCCAAGTTTTCTTAAATTATTGAGATAAAGATGAACGAAGGATGGATGCTTTTCCCTGAATTTTCTCAACAGATAAAAACTTGTCAACCACGTATATGGTCTAAGCACGTTTGAATTTCACGTGTTTTAGTACGCAAAAACTTCCAAACACTAGTGACGAAGCAAAATCTTTTCAACTTTTCATTTACCTTTTTTCTTTCCTTCTTATGGTTGCTACAGGCACTAATTACCTAGGATTTGGTTATTGATATAGATATTTATCTTTTTGGTAAGATTGATTAGATTCGAATCTTTCAAAATATTNTACTGATTGATGTGTTAATAGATAATTAAAAAAATAAAAAATTTATGATTACCACATCCTATTGATGCACGGTTTCCACGTCCGTCGTGCGTTGCTTTTCGGCTGAAATGTTCGCCACAACTATTATTACTCAACAAAATGTTCTAAAAAGTAAAAAGTAAAAAAATATGAGTTTCTTCTTTTTTATTTTGTATATTTTTTACTTTAATTTTTTTTTGGTTATTTTACCCTAGTGGAAAATAGTAATAGGATCTAAAAGTACTTTATAAAAAAACTTTATAGTTTTATACATCCAATTTCAAGAATAGGAGAGTTAAGCTCACATTAACAGATAGAAAAGTGTGCATTTGTAATTTATCCTTATTAATACAATACGCTTATCCTAAATACCTAAAATTTTAGTTAAAACTGAGCAAAGCCCAAAGAAGCATAGAAAAACCTGTGTTTTCGGCTAGTTTACTTTCCACACGCGCGACAACCGAGGAAGGCTATAAGTAAAAATTCAATCCTTACTCTAAATTTATCTAGCCTTATTTTCCTGTCATCATTATTTCAATTTTGTTTTCTATATTCTATCACTAGTTTGGTAAAGTTTTATCTCATAATAAATTGGATCAATAGTCCAATTACAGAACAATCTCTATAAAAATGAGAATTAAATCACACAGATACATACATACACACATAATAAAATGAATAAAATTATGTAATATAATTAAATATATTATAATATTGATAAAATATAATAATGAATGAGGAAGAGAAAAAGTTTAGGAGTCATGAGTCGAGGAATAAAGAGTAGTGGAAATGTTAGAAAAGAGAGAGATATATAAAGAGAGGGTTATGTTTTTTTTTAAATCTTTAAATTTACCTATATTTATAGTCAAACATATTAAAAAAATTATTTATTAATAATAAAAATTTTATTTAAAAGGTTAAATAAATAAAAATAATCAAAATATTATCTCGATGGTTATTTAAGATTTCAACGCTTTAATAATATAGATATATATATATATATATAATATGTACATATGTATACATAAATATCTATATATATACAGATATATATGGCCTTCAACTATCATGTGAAGTCAAATTCGTGCATAACTTGTGCCGGGGCTTAGTTCAGTTAAAATGGTAAGCAACACATTGCATCATTAAAACGATATTAAAACAAATTTATCATATTTTTATATGTATTTATTTCCTGCCGTATAATATGCAATTGACCGTGCTCTCGAAGCTCAATCAAAAAACGAGATAAATTGAAAAAAAAAAAAAACACAAAGAAAAGAAAAGGATTGTATAAATTTGATCCTTAGTATAGCGTGGTTGATTTGATTATTTTTCAGTGTTGTTAACACAGGTCGCGTCCCTTTGCGTTTAATTGATGGGATTTCAACCGCACGCATACGTCATTGGAGCCAATAATTATATTCCACTAATTCGTTTGCCCTGTTTCCGCAGTAATTTTAAGTATAGTTTCATCAGCATTACTGAGTATTTAAATCAAATTTGGAGTGAAAACTGTTGATTAGGTAAAATGACACGATTCAACATGCAATCGCATGATTAAGCGAACCACGTGGCATAGATTATTTTAAAGATTATTAACAGGTATCCATGCATGCATTCATTAAGCTTTAAATAAAATTAAAAACTTTTCTTACTTCTGTATATACCCAAGAGAAAAGATACTTATTTCTATTTAAATTCTTAAAATGTGCTCTTTATTTTCCCATCTTACGAATATAACTGTTGACTTTTGCTAGGGAAATGTTAAAATAATATTGTAACAACACAACAGCAATGAATTTACATGAATTTCGTTTTTCTAACTATCTAAACAAGTAATAAAACAAACAAAATATCAGTAAATGATTTTTCCCCTAAGGCTCTGCCTATCCCTCGTTAGTCCCCTTCAGAAAGAATGACAAATGGAATTGTGTATATATTTTTATCTCTGTTTAGCATGGGCTATTAGATCAAAGAAGAGAAGGTCTCGATCCTACTGGAAAATAAGACATAGGAATAGGAGGAGACTTCCTCTTGCTAGGGTTTCTCTTTAATTTCCCTCCATCAGCAGCTGGCTTTGACGTGACTTCCTCTTCACACACGACTCTGTTACTTGACTCGCCAGAGAAGCAAACTTTGTAAAAGTACGAGAACAATCCCATGGTTGATGCTTTTAGGTCGAAAAAACAAGAGAAACAAGATCTTTCTGAGATACGAGGATCGATGGTATTGCTGAATTTTGTTATTGAGAGAGTATGTGTGTATGTATATATATAGTGGGATGAGTAATACTATGAAGGGGTCATCAGTTTCCAGGAACCCGAGGAGACATCGTTGTCATAGAGTCCGCCAAATTCCAAGTTTTCTTAAATTATTGAGATAAAGATGAACGAAGGATGGATGCTTTTCCCTGAATTTTCTCAACAGATAAAAACTTGTCAACCACGTATATGGTCTAAGCACGTTTGAATTTCACGTGTTTTAGTACGCAAAAACTTCCAAACACTAGTGACGAAGCAAAATCTTTTCAACTTTTCATTTACCTTTTTTCTTTCCTTCTTATGGTTGCTACAGGCACTAATTACCTAGGATTTGGTTATTGATATAGATATTTATCTTTTTGGTAAGATTGATTAGATTCGAATCTTTCAAAATATTGTCATATGTAATGTAATTGATTAAAATAGAATAAAAAATTGGATTCTTTTGTTTTTCATTTTTAGAAAAGAAAAAGAATATATCATCTGCAAGATACGGAGAATAGAACTGAAGAAAAAAGAAAGAGAGAGAGACAAAGAGAGAAAGAGAAAAATGATTGGAATTTTCTAATTGTTTTTCTTGGAAAAGCATGTGATCAAATTTTGGGGCAATTATTTTAGAGGCTAGTTTAAAAAAATAGGAAAAGAAAAGTTTTGTATCTTTTTACAGATGATTTTATGGAAATTTTAAATTTCTTAATTTAGATAAATTATTTGAATACCTATTGAATTGTATTTGATGCTCCCATGGACCTAAAACCTTCACACAAATGGATGATTACATGGTAGAAAATACAAAGTATCATTGCAACATATAATATTTAAATTGAGAAAATTTTTCAATTTTTGTTCCTGCTTCATTTTCTTTTGATCTTTGTGTTTTTCTTATTAAATTTATCTTACATGAAAATAGCATCTTACATTCTTTATCATATTGATATCTATATATGCGAATATTTCGAAGGATATACTAGTTAGAAAGTAGAAATGTATAAATTTTAAAAACTAAGGTTGAAGGTATTTGTTTTTCTCTTGCTAATTCTTGTTTCAAACAAAATTCAATCATGGATACTAAGGCTAGCGATCATGTTACTTGTTCCTTGAGCAATCTTTCTTCCTTTAAGTTTGTTTCTACTATGAATGTACAGCTACCCAATAATCATCAAGGGTAAGTTAAATATATTGGCGCAATGAAGCTAAATAACTGCCCAACACTTGATGGAGTCTTATGTGTTCCTAGCTTTCAATTTAACTTGGTGCCAGTCAGTAAGCTTACCTCTTAGCTCAATTGTCGGCTTGTTTTAACTACAAGTGAGTATTTTGTATAGGAAATAAAGCATTACAAGGTGATTGGATATGCTAAAGATGATAGAAGACTTCGTTGTTTTACAAGTGAAATTTTAAAGAACAAAAACAATGCAAGTTGTCTTTTGAGTAGTAGCATAATTCAAAATAAACGCTGTAATTTGTGGCATTTTCGATTGAGACAATCTTTGAGTGAGAAATTAAGGATAGTTTCTAGATTATGTCTGGAAGTTCAGGTCAATAATAAAGACGATCCTTCTAATGTTTGTCATTTAGCAAAGCAAAAAAGATTGCTATTTCCTTTAAGCACTATAACTTTTGTTGCTCCTTTTGAACATGTACATTTTGACATATGGGGGCCTATGCAAGTTCCTACGAGAAATAACAAGCATTACCTTCTCACTATTGTAGATGATTTTAGCCATGTTACTTAGGTTTTCTTGATGAGATTTAAATCGGATACTTAAACTTTGATGAAGCAATTTCTGGTGTATGTTGATACTCAATTTAATGCTAAAGTAAAGCTTATATGGACAAATAATGGCCAAGAGTTCAACATGCCTGATTTTTATGATTCTTATGGAATTATACATCAGACTTCTTGTGTTCGTACTCCACAACAAAACAGTGTCATAGAGCTTAAGCATTAACACATCCTTCAAGTAGCTAGGGCACTACAACTACAGGCAGGGTTACCTTTACATTTTTAGGGTGATTGCATCTTGCATTCAATTTATTTAATCAATAGGCTTCCTACTATTGTCTTGCATAATAGAAGTCCTTATCAGGTTTTATTCAGAGCAATACCAGATTATGCTCAACTTTGAGTGTTCAAGTATTTATACTTTGCTTCTACATATGATCGATTGAGACATAAATTTGATCCATGAGCTATCAGATGTATGTTTCTTAGGTTTGTTAAAGGAATGAAAGGCTATTGCCTTTATGACTTAGAGAAGTAGCAAGTCTTGATCTTGTGAGATGTTATCTTTTATAAGTCAATTTTCCCCTTCCTTCATGCTTAGTGTTTAGATGGCTCTTCTACTGATATTGTTTTTCCTAATCTCCCTAATAGTAGTGTTTATCTTGATCATTCCACAACTAATGAAGGTTCTATTGATGTTTCATCTCCAATTAATGATCAGTCTGTAGTTCGAAGATCTAGTAGAATTAAACATCCTCCTATTCATCTAGACTATTATGTTTATGCCACTAAGACTCCTCATATGTTGGCCTTTGTTTTAAGTTATGAACATCTTGATCCTTTACATAAAGTTTTTGTTTGTGCTGTTGATAAGACTAATGAGCTTAAGAGCTTTAATAAAGTAGTGAAATTTCATGAATGGGGAGAAGCCATGCAATCTGAAATTTCAGCACTTAAAGCTAATAAAACTTAGGAACTTATTGAATTGCCTCAAGGTAAACAACCAATTAGATACAAGTGGGTGTATAAAATCAAGTATAAGGCGGATGGAAGCATTGGATGCTATAAAGCAAGGCTTGTAGCCCAAGGTTGTATACAGCAGTTTAGCATAGACTATTTATATACTTTTAGTCCAATTGCTAAGATTACTTCAGTGAATTTGTTATTGTCTCTTGTTGCTTTACGAGGATGGTTGTTGCATCAACTAGACATCAACAATACTTTCCTTTATGGGGATCTTCATGAAGAAGTCTATATGACTTTGCCTAAAGGGTTTCATTCTTTGAATCCTTCTAAGGTGTGTAAACTTCTCAAATCCTTATATGGATTGAATGAGAAGCTTACTCATGCACTTCTTTCTTATGGTTTTTAGTAGTTTATAACATATTATAGTTTGTTTTTTAAACAGACTAATAGTCATTTCCTTATTTTGCTTGTATATGTGGATGATTTTCTTATAGCAAGTGATTTAATGGATGCCATTGTCGCCATTAAGAAGTATTTGCATGATGCTTTCAAGATCAAGGATCTTGGGGAATTGAAATATTTCTTGGGACTTGAAGTGGTGAAATAGTAAGGGCATTAATCTTTGCCAAAGGAAATATTTTCTAGATCTTCTCAAGGATATTGGGTTTATTGGAGATAAGCCTATTTCTTCTCCTATGGTAACTTCTATTTAGTTGAGTAAAGATGATGGTTCTCCTTTACTTACTAATTCATCTGTTTTTCGAAGACTTATTGGATGACTATTGTATCTTCCACACACTTGGCCAGACATCTACTTTGCTGTTTAATAGCTTTCTTAATTTCTTGACAAGCCTACTGTTTTGCATCTTCAAGCTGCTCATCGTGTTCTTTGCTATCTCAAAGGGTCTATTGGTCAAGGGTTATTTTCTCCATCTACTTCATTTCAGCTACATGCATATAGTGATTCAGATTAGGCTACATGTCCTGATTTTAAGCGATCTGTGACTGGTTTTTGTATTTTCTATGGAGAGTCACTTATTTCTTGGACTTCTAAGAAACAATCAACTGTTTCTAGATCACCCTTTAAGGTTAAGTATCGTACTCTTGTTGCCACAGTTTGTGAACTCCAGTAATTACTTTATTTGCTTAAGGATTTTGGTTATGTTCATGAAGGATGAGCACTACTATTTTGCGATAACCAATTTGCTATGTATATAGCATATAATCATGTTTTTCACCTACGAACAAAACAAATTACGTTGGATTGCCATGTTGTTCACAAAAAACTTCAAGCTAGAATTATCAAATTTCTACCTGTTCATACTTCACAAGAACTTGCTGATGTACTCACTAAAGCTCTTCCTCCTTCATCCTTTAAACCTTTCTTGTCCAAGCTAGGAATTCAAAATGTTTTTATTCCAGCTTTAGGGGGGGGAATTCAGAATGTGGTGGTTTATAAAGCATCAATGTTTAGTTAGTTGTTATGAAGTTAGTTTAGTTAGTTTTTCCAACTAGCTTATAGTTGGGAGTTAATTACAAGTAGTTAGTAGATATTTATTAACAACTTTATAAATACTTATTGTAACAGCAAAGTTAATTAATTGATTAGCACACATTCTTACATTTTGATTTTTCTTTTTTGTATTTCCTTTCCGTAATTTGCTCTTAATTCACTATAGCAGCAACTCTAATGTCAAACACAAATTGTAGTTTGTATAGCTCCCATTTCCTTTTCTTTTAACATGATTCAATAATCTTCTTTTTTTTTCTTATTTAGCTTCATTCACATAACACGAGAGTTTACATTAAAAGGTCATGAGGTATAGTCAACATACAAGAGATAACATAGTTAGGATAGGAGTTGAGATATTCAAAAGTTACAACACATTCCAAATTTTGCTTGGTTACAACCTAATGAGCATATGCATTAGCTTCTTAAAAAATAAATGAAATTAGAACAACTTGGAAATCAAGATTTCAACATCAAAATATCATGAATAATACTCTCTGTTTTCTAAGCCACAACTGAAGGAGATGTAATTGAATGGATAAACTTTATGTCATGTTTGGAACGCAGGAATGGACCGCAATGAAATAATGATTCAAGGTTCTATTCCCTTTCCTCATGTTTGTAAGCACATTTAAAAGCTAGAATCGTTGATTTCATTCCAGCTTTAAGGAGGAATTCGATTTCGTATTTGAGAAGATGGAATCAATGATTCTATTCCTTCCACATTTATTATTATTATTTAAATTACTTATTTAACCTTTAATTTAATTATGACAATCGATAATTAAGGATACTTTTTACAATTATTGCTATTTATGCATCTAATCTCATTTCATATCATAGATATTTCCAAATAGGGAAATGATTTGTCATTTTGCTCCTCATTCCATTCTATTATGTTCTAAATTATTCATGTGTACTAAACATAACATTAGTGAATCCATTTCAACCTCAATGTCTTGTTAACTTTGATCCAGAGCAATATTTAAAGCTTCCTATACTGCCATTACCTCATTAATGTCAACATTTGAGGAAGGAGTTAGAATTGCATTTGCTTGTAGCAAATTAGATGAAGCATCAGGACAATGAATTGTTGATTAATAGCGACTTGGCAATTTAATTTGAGCACTACACTAGAAGGAGTGTTCCAAACTTTTCCCCCGATTTGTTCTGTAGAAAATTGCAAGCATGAACCACCAACAGCATCATGGAACTGAGGACATGTCTAATGCAAGATAGTACGTTCAGGAGCTGTTGAATGCAGCTTACATTACACAACCTCAATTACTTTACTTAGATGCAGATGTACATAATTGAAGACGTAATGATTTCTATGAGTCCACATATGCCAAAATATAATTGCAGTAGTTGAAAGAAAGTCTTTTGGCCTTATATTCTATTCAATTTGTCCATGTCTAATATCTTGTAACCAAGAAACAAGATGATTAATATTAAAACATTCTATTCTTATATTAAGCATAATAAACCAAACAGTTATGGCCCATTTTCAAAAAATAAATGCTTTGAAGTCTCACCTCTAATACAAAATTTGCACAATAGAGAATCTTTAATTTTCCTGCATAAAGATTAAGGTTAGTAGGCACTACATTATAACACAAACGTTAGGGCAAGTGTTTATATATTGGTTGATGGTCAATTTGGTAAATAAACTTCCACAAATCTCTATTAATCATAGTGCTTGACATTGAAGTACTAGTCTACAAACTTTCCATCCTATTCCTCAAGTTATGATAACAACTTTTGATTGAAAACCCACCCACTTTTTCCTTTAACTAAACCAGACTGTTAGAAAATTGAGTTCTAGCTAATGGAACATGTCGAATTGACATCCTTTCTAATTCACTAGTTATACCCTTCCACCATAGACAAATCCCAACAACCATTACAAGCATTTATTACTTCCGATACCTTAATGTTTTCCATCTTAGGTACAGGAGGACAAGAAGACAACCGATATTGTTGTAATGAAAGTATCCGAGGGTCCTACTGAAAATTTATCATATTTTCATCACCAACTCTCTAAATAAGATCACTATGAATAGATTTCCTTCCTTGTATAATACTTTGCTAAACCTAAGATGCCCTACTACCTTTTAATGCATTCATAAATCCGATATTTGGAAAATAAATACTTTTAAATGGATGCCCCCATAATGTATTAGGATTATTCAATATCCTTTAAGCCAACTTCCCTAACAAATAAGATCACTATGTAGATCCTTGAATCCTAGCCCTCCATTATCCTTACTTTTATACAACAAACTACTTTTGCTAGTGAATCTATTACTCTCTTCACATCCCCTACCAGAACTTTGAAATCAAACTATCAACTTTTCAACACTACTTCTTTGGAAAGCAGAAAACACTCATCGAATAAGTTGGAATTATATAAACAACCGACTTAATCATGGTCTCTTTATCACCTATAGGTAACAATTTCCGTTTCCAACCTTGTAATTTGTTTACTATTCTCTATTTAACAATAGCTAAAGATTGACTTTTAGCCTTACCCCAAGCAACTGGTAAACTAAGATATTTACCTAGACAATGAAGAAAATTAATGTGTAAAATATCGATACATGCTCTTCTAACATTTTATGGTGCAGAATTGCTAAAGATTAAAGAACTTTTATGAAAATTCACCTTCTATCTTGATAAATGACAATATGATTCAATAATGTCCTTTGTCTTTTCAAGATTATGCCTATTTGCTTCAACAAACCTTCAAAGACTACACCACCCCCCAAACCTTCTAGGTCCACATAGAGCTTTGACCCAAATCTGAACCTTCTTCTTAAGTGGTCAACTTTATTGTCTTTATTTCGCATCTCTGTAAGAAAGACTATAAGGGGATAGAATTTCCAGATCAGGGATTTTAAGGTCACAAATTGTCAAAGACTACCTAAACCTTGACAGTTCTAATCTAAAGTAGTTATCACGACTTCATGGCTGTTAAAGGATAGCCATGACAACTTGTCCTAGCAAGCTCAGATGTTTGATAAAAATGGACTTGAACCAACTCATTCTCCACTTCAACCTTTTGTTTCATTAGGCAAAAATGCTCCACTTATAGGGTTAGCATTTTACCCTTCCTTTTGGCTTTTGTGATTTTCTTTAACACTTGGTTTAAATAAGTCTTTTCCTTTCTTAATCAAGGGAATAGCCTCTATTTTGCTATCTAACCATGCTTAGGGTCTTTCGAGGGTTAAGGTTTTCATGACTTTAACAATTGGTTAGGTCAAGGTTGGCTTTTTCTCTTTTTAATAAACATGTTCTATCTTAGTGAACAACATCTATGCCGAATTGTCACACTATTTCCAACAATGATCTTCGATCCACTATAATAATCTACTCTAAGAAATTATATTCCCATATCTAATGGGCTTGGCTCCATCACTCTCAGTTTAATGGTATAATATAATGTTACGTGTAAGAAAAAATTTTCTTAAACCATATATATATATATATATATATATATATGTATGTATGTATATATATAAGATAAATTATTGGTACTTATGATAAATATTCATACATACGTAGTTCATTCCATTCTGAATTAATTACAACCAAATATAATATTGGAATAAAATTGATAATTCCAAAGATATTTCCAAATGTCTAGAATGGACTTGTCATTTCTTTTGCAATTCTATATTCTATTCAATTTCATTTTATTCCAATTCATTCCATTCTAAATTATTTCTGCATACAAATTGTAATTAACATAAAGAGGTTTGAAAATATAACATAATTATTAACTTTGATTTACTTTTCCTATATAAACATCGACTAGCTAAGTTGCAAAGATAAAGAAAAATTTCACTAGATTTTGGCCTCAAAAATGGTTTTATTATTAACTCATTTATTGGTAGGTCTTATTCTCAAAGTGGAAATGCATCTCATCCGTTAACCACCACTGCACATTAAGGAAATGCCTCGGGATAGACTTGTGCATTGGTTGAACCCAACTTGGAATCGGCCCTAAATTGCTAGTTTAAGGATTGGCAAAGAAGTAAATCGAGCTTGGCCCTTAAGGGGGTAGGCCCAAGTAAGTTTACTTGAACCGGTGGTTCTAGTGCCGGTTTAGCACCCTAAAACTGTGTTTTTTTTTCTCGAATTTCTCTTAATTATTATAAATAATTTATGAACTATTTGTTTTTATTTTTCAATTAAATCCAAAACTTTATGTCATTATTCGTGAGTTGAAAATTTTATTTTCGATTCAATTTTTTGCAATCCCGAAATTATTCATTTAGACTGTATGAGTATGAATACGTAATGTTATGTTGCTATGTTATATATATTGTATATTATATAGTATATTACATACAGTATAATATATAATATATATGTATATTATAGTATATATATAATATATTAATTATTATATATTACATATACTACATACTTGTTTGCATTATATATATAGTATATCATATATTATATATAATATATATTGTATGATTGCATTACATATATTATATATATGTTTACCAAAACTGTTTGGTCAAATTGCCTATTCAAAGGGTAGTTTAGCTTGCCAATTCGATGGCCTAGCTGTTTGATGGGTTGCCATTGTTGAACTGCTTGGGCCCTTTGGGCCCAGCAGTTCAATGGCTAATTTAAACCCGCTTAAGGAGGGCTCGAGCCAATTTGATGGCTTAAGGGCCAGTTCTAGGTCGGTTTACATTTTGGAACTATTGAGTTCCTTAATATAATTTGATGATAACAAAAAGATATGAATGAACTAAAGAAGCTATTTGAGTATGTTGGATGTTCTAAAGAAAAAAAGTGTTAAGAGGGAAAATGAGTTTGAATTTGTGCTTATTAGAGTGTATGTTAGAATGTATGTTAAAAAGTATATCTATTAGAGAGCAGAATAGTATAGTTAGTATATAGATTTGAGATCAGCTACTGTTTCTAAGTTATTTTCTGACTAATTTGAACAAATTAAGTTGTACAAATTTGCAAGAAGGCTTAGCTGCACCTTATTGAGTATATTGGGTATATTAGGAAAATATACTCAATTTCATTCCATTACAATGGTTAAGTCCATAGGAATTTTAAGTTAGATTAGTTTCAATTTTATAGAATGGTTAATAAAAGGTTGAGCATTATATTTAAATATATTTTAGACATGTCAAGAAGCTATGTTGATTAAGGTTTTTCTTGAAATTCTACAAAGTTTGATGTAGGATTATTTTTAAGTTTGTAGCTTATTGTTGATAAAATTTTTCAAGGATCTTAAGATATTTTGTTGAAGATACGATTAGATATTTTAGATAAATTCAACTAGATTTTTTAAGAGTTATTTCAAAATTCAATAAGATTTAGAAGATGTTAACCGATTGTTTACAGCAAATGTGCTTAATCAAGTGCTAGACTATTTTTGAATAGCCAACTTAATTTATCAAGATCTTATCATATCTTTTCAAACTTATTCAATTGCTTGAGCAGTAATCTTTGAAGTTTTTAATTTTAAAATATTCCAAAGATTACTAAACACATCCTCACATACAGTAACTTTCAAATTACACAAGATTAGTAAAGTAATGTATCAAGAGCAACAGGTTTTGATTTTTCAAAAATTCAAATATTTGGTTCCTATTTTCATGGGATATTTCTCCAATGAAAAAACCAATTATGTTTTAATCAAGTTTTCTTTGAGAAAAATCAAGAACTAGCCGTTTCTGGCTATCACACGGAAGATTGATTCAAGATAAATTGATGCTGCACAAGATTGACAAAAGAGAATTAAGATAGAACTAAAATTCAAAAATCTCTCTCATGAATACTATCAGAAACTTACTCAAAAACTAAGCAAAAACAGAATTCTTATTTCATTGTTATTACATTTGTCCGAAAGTTGTAAAGAGCTACTTGATTAAGACATTGATTGTATTGTCTCACTTTCTTTGTAAACGTTATTGACATTACAAATTAAGTGTGAAAGAATTAGAGAGTTCTCTAAATCCTATGTTTAGCTTAGGAAGAAGCTAATGAGATAGGATTGAGAAGCAATTGGATATCCTTATAATCTCTTATTGATCTTTGTTTATTGAAAAAATTGGACTAATGGAATGACACCGATGAAAAGAATTAGGTATTAAGTGGTGGAGCTAGAAAAGAGCAGTAAGCAATAAGTAATAAGTAAAGGGCCAAAGCTCTATAAATAGATTGCCTGATCTTCTTTCTCCCTACTTTATTTAATTTCTGATCTTTACTGTTTATGCTTTTATTTTCACACCTTAAGTTGAATAATCAATTTTCAACTATTTATCACACCATTAAGCTATTAAGAGGGATTCTATTTTATATCAAAAAGTTTTAGTTTTTGCAAAAGACAGCAATTCACTCCCCCTCTTAATATCTTACACGAGACTTAGAACTAGCCCTTGCATAAGGCTACCTCGGGAGGCTAAATCTTTACAATATAATATAGCATTGTTAACAATTTTTTTCCCTCGATAAATTAATTTATTAACCATAAGTACCTAAGTTCATCACAACAATTCAACAATACACAATGAAACTAACTCGATTGGGTATTTCCACTCCCCATACACTAGGCATTAACAACACTTTGGTCAAATTCAGAGTCCAAAAATACAAAGTGCACTAAACACAATGGAAACATAAAGTCAAAAGTAATATTAGCATCCATCCTAAAGCCTTCCTTTGTCAATGCATTTGCTACTTGATTAGCTTCATGAGTGATCTTGTAAAAGTGGATATAAGAAAATTTATTCATAAGATATTTGTAATATCAAATAATGGTTGAATTTGAATTAGAATCTATACATCCTTTCTTAACAAGGTCAATGGACGTTTGACAGTCTAACTCTATTATAATCTTATCCTATCCTTTGTTAACCGTTAACTGCATAACATAAACTATGGCCTGTAATGCCCCACAATCCAGACTTGCTAATTTTCATGTAGCTATACTCATTGTAAAAGATATGGTATCATAGACTATATTAATAAGTATATACTAAAATTTTGATGTACTTACTTTACCAAACACCTGATAATAAAAATTATTGAATATCTTAATAAATTCAAACAGTAGCCTATAAGAGATTCTTACATAGGAAATTTTCAAAATGTGATCATAAGATTAAAATCCTTAAAATCTAAGTATATCAATTAAAGTATCACTCAAGCACCAAATATGTAAAGCTTCTAAAATTTTACAACTAAAATACAATATTAGGTGAGTGGACCTTACATATTTAGTAATCACCAACTACTCGTGTTTATAACATTCGGAACCTAATAAATTTTGAGTGAAGTAACCTTGTATACTTTGATACTTTGGAATATGATGTTATGAACATTTTATTACGTAGAAACGTTAACAAATGTGTAATTAGGGCTACCAAAAAAATCAACTTCTGATATAATGCCTCACAAGTTTCAAGAAACACTTATTTGAAATTAGATTTTTAAAATGAGTTGAATTTGTCAATATTTGTCTTATAAACAAAAATTTATCAGATAAAACCTTAATTACTCTATAATAGATAAATCAATATCCAGTGAATATCATAAAGTCACATCCTACTTCAACTTAATTTTAAAACCTTTTTAAATAATGAGTTTAGATAAAGAATTACACTATATATGAATATCCACTTAAAAATATGATATATCATTAAAAATAAAAGAAGAGAGAGAGAAGGGATGAAAAATGAATACACTATAACGCACAAAGGAAAAGTGGAAAACGAAATGAGAGTACAGTGATGAACAGGTGGAATAAGGACAAATCATAATATAATACGAATATTTTAATGTAAGATAAAGAATTATAATAAAAGAAAGAGAAATATTATTATAAAGAAGAATAGCGGTCGATGGATTTGCATTACGTGTGTAAAAAATATAAAATAAGAAAAGGGAGATGGAGAGAGAGAGAGAAAGAGACAGATGTAGGTGCAAGAAAAGCGGGTGAGTAGAAAAGTGAGAAAGAAAAAATACAAAGTAAAGAAGAGAAAGAAAAAAGAGTAAGATGATATATTTATTTATTAGTTATAATTTTAATAGTTAATTTTATTATTAGTTTTTTTAAATAATAATAAATAAAAGATAAATATATAATTTTAAGAAAAATGGTTATTTAAAATCTTATTTACTTTGATAAAGAACTGTCATTCGCTAAAATAATTAAAAGAGTAAAAAAGATAATAAAATAATATTTATAAACTCCTATAAATACCGCTAACTAGTTATCAAACCTGCTAGTTCCACCGTCATATTAACCATATAATGTAGCAACAATTTAGAAGTTGGAAATCTACTTCTAGGGAGTTCGGTGACGTTGCTTAAGGGAAAAACGTACGGACATGCATATATTATTATTTTATTTTATAAATAGTCTATCATACGCAGAAGTATCGATAAATCACCAAAACTTCAAAATAAAACACCTTGTACCATCATTATAGCCATCACCTACTCTTTGCCACCATGTATTACTATCGAATCCACCATCAATTACCAATCGGTCATCACAACCACTACGTGAGTATTATAAGACCTATTGTAGAAAGCACAGCAAACAATTCCTTTTCTTTACCAGATTTTAATTGGAGGTATGTTTCTAGCTTTATTTACTATTTATAAAAAGGAATTACGAAAATCAACATTTTCATATTTTATTTTTAAACAAATTACAACTAGGTATCTAATAATTGTGAACTTCCTGTAAGGTATTAGTGTAATATATGGGAATAACATAGTTGGATCTTAGATGATTTACTAGAATTCAAAATTGAAGAAACTTTGAGCTTTCATATGTTAACTTTTATAAATGATTAGGTGTAAAAACATAAGTGCTGGAAAAAAAACCATTCGACATGGTAAAATTATGAGTACCTTTTATTAAGAATATAGAATACTTTCCTATCTAAAGTTTGTTGTAAGTTTTCTTTTAAGGAAAAATGGGTGTTTAGGAGAAAATTTGTAAGGCAAGTCTATAAACATAATGGCTATTTCTATGAGGTGATAAAATTTCTCTAGAATCAAAACTTATAATTCTCATGGAAAATATAAACTTATATCCTTATGGTTTGCATATCATTAGTGTTGATTCTCACATTAAGCAGATCTATAGTTAGTAAATATATAATTTCTAAAAGGTATTGGACCTATAAATATAGTTATTAGAACTATTTAAACTAAATTTTATCTACATTCATAATATTTGAGTAAATATGTAATTCTTATTAAAAAGTAAAAGTTGCTTTAGTAAAGTTCCTTAAAAAGGATTAAGAAAAAAAAGAAGAAGAAAAGAAAAAAAAAAGATTCTTAATTAATAATAAAAACTAGTTCAATATGAACTAAAAGGATTTTGATTATAAAGTTGGAGTACAATCATATTCCAAAATAAATACCTTTGAGTATATTGGGCTAAATCAATGTGTAAGTATAATATATTAAGTCGATTCCATCCAAGTATCATTTTCAATTTCTATGCTATCTTGTATCAAATTGGCCAGATCCGTAACCTTATTGGAGGCTTCTAGGAAGGATCGGTAAAGAAGTCAGGTAAGTGGGATCAATACTTTATCGTACTTCGAAGTATTATTTCAAAATATTTAGAGACTTTGGTATGTACTTACCTATGATTATAGTTAGTCATTTATGCGTATGTGGTGCATGTGTTTGAATCTAATTTGCTATAATGGGAGCTAAACTCCATGTTTTGTTTGCTATATGAATATTTCTATTAGACTTATTTGATTACCTTAAAGACAAACTAACTTGAACTTGGCCTAACTTGACATGCATCACAAGTTACTAGGAGTAAAGGTTAAGATTCTTAGACCAAATATAGACCCCTTTGATAAAGACAGCTAGAATGGTCGTTTCTTCACCATAATCAAACTAAGTGATAAGAGAAAAGATCATGATAAGGTTAAGGGCCATGGTTCAAAAGTCATCTCAGGTGAAGGGTATTCTCTATTGTATAAACCCCGGTTTAGTTACGGTCCACAAATGCATAACATCAAACTCCTTAATCTAAATTAAAGAGGGTGTAATTTCTCTAATCTCATGACAGATCGGATAATGTCATGCAATGACATTTGCTTATATATGTATTGCATCTAACTAATCTGATTGAAAACATTGCTTATGATGTGCCGAATGCATACTTCTATCTCCATTCTACTTACTGAGCAAGTTATCTCTTATTTCTCTATAGTTTATTTGCAAGTTCAGAATGAAATTACAAGTACCACACCTATAACCAGAACTTTAGCAAATGAGATTGAGGAGTGAGGATCAAGAAGAATTTGGTTGAATTTTATTCTTATTATAGACATTATCTGAACTACTAACAAAACTACTTGAGTTTTCTCAGAAGGCTTGCTAGTTTTCAATCTTTTCATTTGTATAGCAAATAAAGTGTATTTGTGGATTTTACAAGTACTCTTCTAAAAAGTCAAGCTATGAATTTGGTTTATTAGTTATTTCCAAAAATTATTCCACAGGTTTATATCAAGTAAGTATCAAATTAGATACTTCAAAGCAGTAGAGTCAAGTACGCCACATGTAAACTAAGTCTATGATAGCAGTTGTAATGTTAGTTTCTCTCTTAGGATAGTTGATACGACGAGATTATTACGACTCCACCTTTTTCAAGATGTGACATAACCTACATTTCCACTTCCACTGGGGTAACTCTAACCAATTTCCTTACCACTCCTCCTAGGATCTAACCTTGCCTATTCCTCTCAACTACTGCCACTGTCACCTTTGTACTCTTCCAGTTAACCACTGCATCATAGTTCATTTTAATGTAGTCCACAAGTTATCGCATCCAAGGATATGAGATTTTCCATAGGTTGTCTTCTTTTTTCCGTTTTTTCTTTATCGCCCACCATTTATACACTTCTTCTTGGACTAATCCTGTCCAATATTGTGCACTTGTTGCTATATGAAATATTTATACATTTCTTTCTCTCTAAATTCCACTTAACACAAGGAGGAAGATGATAGTTTTAGGACAAATGTTGGCACTCCATGGCATCTTATTAATATAGGCATTTTACCTAATCTAACTATAAAAAGTATCTGAATGGTTAGCATTAGGAAGCGATTTCCATCCCCAAAATTGCCTTACTCTCTGAATAATTAGGCATTGCATAAAGAGATGTTGACTATCTTCCATAGTACCGCTACAAAATACTCACTCTTAGTTCACCATGATGCTCCTCTTATGGAGGTTATCTTTTGTTGGCAATCCATTGTGTGTGATATACAATACCAAAAGCTAAATGTGTGGGATTGTGGGTATGCATCATATCCAATTATTGATAGAACTTTCAGCTTAAATTTCTTTCATTTTTACATTCATACTCTATAGTTTACATAATTATAACATTGTAAACAAGTGTATAAAAAATCGATCAATTATTATAACATAGGGATAAAGTTATCACAAAAAGCCAAAGTTTCAATTTTTTTTTCTTTTCATTTAGTATGCAATTTTTTCTTGTCACAATATTTTGTCTAAACATTCTTTTCTTTTTTTTCTTCTCGATGTTTTTCAAACCATGTCGGCATCTTTTGTTATGACAAATGAATAAAGGAGCTTACATATACATGACAAGTAATTTAAAGAAGAATTTGACAGACGAAATTGAAAAAACAAATCACAATTATTGTCATAAAATCCTACAGTAGATACTTCAGACAAATGCATTTGTATTAATAACAAAAAGTAGTAAATATATGGCATCGCAACCTCATAGAGCAATGCAACTCATATGTGTGCCCTAAGATTTAGATGACTTTCTCAAGCACTAAACATTACGCTATAACATTGTAGTTGTAAAACTATGGAAGCACAAACCCTAACACTATATAAGAGGAACATAGGAGCGTTCTTATAAGAAAGAAGGGCTTATGGAAAAAAATATTACCACTAAGGGGCAGCAAAGGCACATTTCTAAAATGCACCTTCAGCTTATTTGAAAATAATAAGGAAGGCACTTTTTGGATAGGTGCCTTCTCCTTTGTTAAACTTAAAGAAGAAGGCGCTCTCGAAAAAGGCACCTTCTTCTTTTATGTTTCAAAGAAAAAGGAACTTTTTTGGAATGCTCATTCTTCTTTAACAAACTAGAGAAGAAGGTGCTTTTAGGGAAGACACTTGCTTTGTAAATGCTTGCTACACAACAATCAGCAAGTGTAGTAGGCATCCATATATACAAATGAGTTTAACTTGACAAAATCCAAGTAAAAAACAAAATAACAATAGGCTAAACAATTACACTCCACTTTAATCTTGAATAAGAATCTCTAAACTCTACCATATTTAGCCCAACTCGTCACCAATCCTCACAATAACCACCCACATTTATGCCCATGAGAAGGCAACCAAAAAGTAGAAATTAAATATGCGAGTATAATATAGGTAGAGCAAACAAAGAAACATTAAAAACCATTCTCATAAGTAAATGTGCATAACTAAAAATGCCATGTTCATAATTCATACAAAACAAAATAATGTATAAGGCTAGTCCTTTCTTCTCCTACTTCTAATGAATATATAAGCTACACTAGGAGCTAACCTTTACCTAAACCCACTATCATCAGCAATGGGTGGAGCCTATGACTCCTGTATCTGAATGTGCTCAAAGGGTGGCTTTACAAATATAGATGGAGTAGCTGCTAGAGCTTAGGAGGAACTCTTACCTTAAGAACTCACGAAGTACCTCCATCCTTTTTGTAGAGCAAGTGGTGTGAACATTAGATCAAGTCGCATCTGCATGAGAGGGAGGGAGGGAGGGAGAGAGAGAGGAGCTAAATAAAGGGCCCGACATAGTCCTTACGTTAGGATAATGAATGGCTGACGAAGGGGCATTAAATGGCCCTATAGCATCAAGTTCTAATTAACCTCATCCTTACCGGCATACAAGGCCCCTTATCCTCGTGTGGCCATCATGCCTAGGTAGATCTGGTAGGTCATAGTCTAGCTCGTCTAAGTCATGCTACTCTTATACTTATGCCTCGGCCAGATAAGGTGGGTATGGTGTAATCGCAATGTAGTCCTCCAACATCCACATCCCTCAATCGACATGTACCCAGCAGTGCCATAGGCATAAACTATATATTTCACCATGCCTACCATTTTCAACTTATCTACATCAACATCAGCACCTCGATTAGCATGTGATGGTCTATGTACTGTAACTTTTTTATTTACGCAATTCTTACTCCTAACTCATACAAAATATTTCTCTATTCTAAAATTTACATATTACTGACCACTTATTGCGTAATATCCTACACGATCAAGTCTTAACACGACAATAAGTATAATATGTGCCATTGTGTAATTAACAAAAAATAAAATAATGAAAAAACTAACTACGCATTTCAACAATTTCTAATACATAGAATAATAACTACAACATGACTAAACCACCCATTCACGTGAATATGCACTTTACCATCCATTAATTCTATTGTAGTACTTCACCGAATACTCTACATTTGATGTCTAACATGCTCTAAATTGAACTCCACAACAAGTAATACGCGTTCCAATTTGTAATCTATGAATAAATCACCTAACTAAGCATTTCAAATATCATACTAACACACAACAACAATATTAAAATATGGATATTACAATTTCAGTAAAAAATGAAACTCTAACATTGATTTTATCTAATTCACATATATGGAAATGATTTGTGTAAAAAATATATATATATCAGTAAACAAAATTGTTTAACTTCGATTCCCGATGACAAAATCGTAAAAAAATAGCTTAGGAGTGATGGATTTGAGAGGAAATGCATTTTTCGACCAAGAGAGAAGTTGAGGGAATATGTGTATGTTTAGGTTACATTTTGAAAAAAATTTCAAGAGGAAAACTTATAATGCAGTAAAAGCTTTTAGGGAAAACATCTTCTTTTTTAACCTTATAAAGAAGAAAGTGCTTTCCAGAAGAGTACCTTCAATTTTAACCTTATAAAGAAGAAGGCTTGCTTTTAGAAAGCGCCTTCTTCTTTATGTGGTTAAAGAAGAAGGCACTTTCCACAAAAATGCCTTTTTTATATTATTTCAAAAAGAGAGGGTACTTTTGTGGAAAGCATATTCTTTACCCTTTATACATAATTTTTTTCCATAGGCCCCTTTTCTTTATTTTATTTTATTATTATTATTTTTTGTTTTGCATTCCTCCACTATATAAAGGATTAATTTGGCAATAGGGAAGTTAGTCGTGCTGATAATTCATTTCTATTTCTTGATTCTATTGAGTTGAATTTGTCCAAGTTGAAGAGTATTTGGAAAGTGTATCGTAAAGCATTAGGTAGGAGGTTAGTTTTTCCAAATCATGCCTTTTCTTTAGCAAGAATACACCTAGTGATCACAGGTGATTTCTAGCTTAAATGTTTAAGTGTGTCTCTTGATCATGGGAAATACTTATGAATTCCAAAATTTTGGGGAAATTCAAGGAATGAAGGACATAAATTTGTTAGATATAGTATAAAGGCTAAATTATAAGGTTGGGAACAGCACTTCTTTAGTCTAGTATGTCGTGAAACTTTAATTAAAGCGGTAGCCATCGGTGCGATCTTCATCAATTCCATGGTCTATTTCAGTTTTCCTAGAAGATGGTGCAATGATGTGAATCGCATCATAGCCAATATTTGATGGGAGCAATAGAAGAGGGAATTCCTTCATGGTGAAACAGATGAATTGCAGGTCGATAATGGACTCAGCATGGTTCAATTTTATGTGATTTTTTAAGTATAGTAGTTTTATACAACTCTTCAAAAGTAGTTTTATACATCTAATCTCAATTTTTTAAATTACTTTTTAAGTAATTAAGGTTTAACCCAATACACTTTAATTTATAAAAGATATTGGTTGCATTTTCAACTTATCTTGAAAAACTAACTTCATATAGCTATTCCTTTCAATTTTTTGAAATCTCATATTACCATTTAGTATTATTTAAAATAAATTTTTGTTGGTCTTAAATTTCATGGCAAAAACCCTAAATACAAAGTTATCAATATATCTACTTTATAAAACACTTATGAGCTAGCATACTTATAACATCCAATATATGAGGTTATTTCATCCTACTTTTATTAGATTCTAAGTATTACTTACTCAAATTATAAAATATTACACTTTTGTAACAGTATGAAGTATGACTACACAACTGCATCGTTATAGTTTAATGATTATTATTGATGGAGAGCCAAATAAATCTTAAAAAACTTATTTGTTGATCTGTGTAAGGACTCGTTCTGAACCACCAACCAATTCGATTAATGATAGGCTTAAACCAACTTTTGAACTGTTGAGCCTCAAAAGCTCAAATGGTTCTACTTTATAGGCCTATTGAACTGGCGAGTCGTATAATCGACAAGCCAGCTTGCCATTGAACTGGCAAGTTGGCCTGATCAATTTGATTCTCTTTAAAAAATAAAAAAATAAGAGTAAAATGAGAGAAAAGAGGCCACATTTGTTTCACGGGGAGGGAGAAGGGGAGAGGAGAAAAAAAGTCAATAGTGTGTATACACTTAGTATGGTTTTTCCAAAAATAACAATCCAAAGTTAAGATTTTTTAAATTATAACCAAGTAAAATTATTTTTTTTCGAAAAAAATAAATTAGATAACCAAAATATACTTGGTTTCTTTTTTCCTAATTTAAAATTGATCAATACACTAAACATTTTCTAAAAATTTAAATCGAACTACTAGGTCTGATTCTAACCAATAGAGTATATGCTTGTCATAATATGCAAATGTATACGTTGCATTGTATGATAATTTTCGGAATGAAATATAAGTGTAAGAGAGTATCGATAATTATTTCGAAAAACATCGATTCAAAAATTAATTAAAAAATTAGAAATTATTAATTTAATTGAAAAAAAAAAGGAAAGAAAGAACCGATTTAAGGGTTGGCGAATTAGCTCGAGACCATAACTAGCCCAACTGATCGCAATTCAATCTTAAGTCAACCATGAACTCACAATTCTAAACCAATTCGATTCGATAAGCGAGTCTACTTATATGTATAGCATTACTAGATAGATATCAAGCACGCCATATCATTGGCTACTACTTGGTTTGCCTGTCTTGGTTGGTAAAGAAACTTGACTTCTTTAAGATGGTCTTGCAAGTATTCTTTATATTTACTTGTTATTTTCCATTGTATATATTTAGTGTATTTAAAACCAAATTGGGAACCAAATTCGAGCAATAAAGTTGGATTGTTTAAAGAGAAGGGAAACTTTCTTATATAACCTCATGTTATAATTTTAAGAGCTTACCAAAATTGACTCAAACTTGGGATAATTCTTTAAACTAATGCCCACATGCAAACACCTCCCTAATTCTCTACTATATGTATCAGTTAGGTCTTTTTTTTTATAATAACAAAATGAAATTTCTGTAGATGGTAACGTTATGGCAATTTTTTTTTTTTTACCAGCGACATTATGGCAATTCAATTGTGCCATTTTACGGTTATATCAATTCATATCAAACTTTTGATCATCTTAAAAATCATTTATTTATATACACGTATAACGATGATGCATTGTTGCAGGTAATGCCATTATGAATCCTTATGTAATTGATATCACTATTATCGCCAGCGTATTAGTGATCATGTCTAAGAAGCCTTTTATCTTTTGTAAACTGATTATATTCTTGTCCGAAAAACTGTTTATATTGACAATTCTATTCTAGGAGTGGTGCGGTTGTTTACTAGAATCGTAGTAAAGAGAAGGGTTTCAAATTTTTTGGGGGACTAGAATAATTTTAAAAAATATTAGCTATTTGATCATTAATCGATCAGCCCGTGACAATTATTTTCTTTAAGGATTTCAAATTCATTGGGGGACGAGAATAATTTTAAAAAATATTAGCAATTTGATCATTAATCGATCAGCCCGTGATACTTATTTTCTTTTCTTAATTTCGTCTTGTATATATCAAAATCAAATGGAACAGATGCCCTCGCTTTCTTTCTTTCTTTTTTTTTTTTTTTTTTTTTTTAATCATTTTTTAATCCCATATCTTCCCTTTCAATACCTGAGAAAAGAACAAGTAATATATATACATAAACATCAATGAAATTTAGATAGATATAGTGTATGCATGTTAGTTGTTTTAGAAATCGCCTATTCCATTATCATGTGAATTTGGAAGAAAAATATTATATATACATACATATAATATGTAATACCCAATAAATCATTTTTCTGGGTTACTTTGTCTAAGTAAAGAACAAGAATAAAATGGCTAAATCTAAATAAAGTAAAAATAAGAATAAGATAAAACCTTTTGCTTAAATTTCAGACTCCTCTTCTTCTTCTTCTTCTTCTTCTTCTTTTTTTTTTAACTTTTTTAGATTGCTAAATTGATTGCATTAGAACATTAGGTTCGACCAAGTAGCAATTTGGGTTTGGTTTTTCGAACTAGGTATAAGATCATGGGAAGATTTGTTTTGGGATTACATAGAGAAATATCATTTTAGGGGCTTAAAGCAAATGAAACTGATTCTTCGGTTTTTTTCAAACCTTTCCAATTGGTATTAGCCCACAAGAAAACCTGTGAATATGTATGCTTATCTTGATGTAGGGCTAATTCAGATTTTCCGGAATTTTGTAAATAGTACAGTTAGAAATTAGAATTCTATTAGAAAAGGAAATAAAAAGCAGATAAAACAGAAAAACGAAAACAATATATATGCATATATACATTTATTTATTTATAGCTATCAATACTTGATGGCTCTAGAAAATAACTTGTTTGTTAAGATATTAACTTGAGGAAGGTTATATATAAATTGCACATGTACAGAAGAAATTACGAATGAAAATCCTAAAAACGTTCTTCCTCAAATAGTTGGCTGCATTTCACCATTGTTATCGAGGTATTCCATTCGGTACTTCAAGCTCGGTATTGAAAGCAACCCAGCCCCCTCATTAAATTCTATTGAATTCTGGTTTCATATTACTCTGGTAAGCATCCAAATACACTACAATTCCTGTTTTTACATTAACATCCACTCTCCATTTTCACTGCTATCAAACCCCTACCCACCATAAATTCTAGAATTAATTTGCTAAGGAAACCCGCTAAGCATCAATTGGTATTAGAGCCAATCCGGTTCTACGCCTTGGTCACTAATCCAAAGTATGAACCGACTCAAAATCTGTCGAGTTGTTAAACTGGCCTGACCCAATCATGGGCGGCCTAACCCACCGTTGAACCACCAGGCCTTAAGAAAGGCCGGCGGCCATATGCCGAACTGTCACTGCTAGTTTGGGATTAAGCCAATCTCAAAATTTAAAATATATATATGTATAAAATATAATATATTATACATAATGCAAACATATTATATCAAACATATTACGTATATACTAAATATATATAATATACTATATAATATATTATATATAATATTAAGATGTATTGATAAAAATTCGATCAGCAGGGAATGATAGTTGACTTATCGACATGTCAACATAAAGGTTTTGGATTCAATTAGGAAAAACAAAAAGATGAATAAACTACAAATTATTTATAATAATAGACTAAAATTCAAATTTATATATATATATTTATAATAATTGAGAGAAATTCAGAAAAAAGAAAAAAACAAACAAACAAGCCTACAGTTTAACTTAACCGACCTATGCTAAAGCTCAGTTCACTCTCCATCCAAACCATGAAGCAACGATTCAAGGCCTATTTCGAGTCAGGTTGAACTACAGATCTAGTTCGCCAAGTCCTAGTTGAACACTGGGAAGCACAGCGAAAGAGATTATAGAAATGGTCACAGTCGATGATGGAAACTCTGATGGAGATAATGAAGAAATAAACGAGAGCAAATGACGAAACAAAATAAAGAATTAATCGAGCAAATAGAAGTAAGTGCATCTAAGTTTGGTAACAATGATAGACTAAATATGAATAAGGAAAAATTACAGCAACTTTAAAATGAATTTCAACAAACCACCATGGCTAACACCACACCCTTAGACACCAGACCAAATACCCAAAATAGAAACCAGAACAATGAATCCACTATTGACTCAACACCCCAATAACCATACCACCGCCACTGAGAACAGCACCTTCACACCAGGAAAACCTACACCTTCTTGTGACCAAAAGTTAAACATGTCATCAAACCCAGTAGTTTCCAATGATTCACCAAACCCAACATCTAACCAAAACCCGCTACGGTTTCTCCAATCTGACACCAACCCAAATACCCCATTGTCATCTATACCCACAATTTCCGTTGACCTACATCTACCCATCACTACTGCCACCAACTTAAGCACCACAAACATCCACAGCCATAAGCCCAACAAATCCAGCCACCAACCTTCTATTGACACCACTTCAGACACAACCAAGCAGATCCAATTGGACCCTTCAAACCCATATACACACCACTATGCACCCTACACATCCACCATAAAGAAGCACCTATGCAGCCAAAAATCATACCTATGTGTACTCGACATTCAACCCACATAAACCCAACATTCTATTCATAAGCATAGAGTCATACAAGAGAACACTCAAAACAATATATTTAGATCCATCTACTTCAAGTTAAAGGTAAGGCAGAAAAAGCCATATGCATTGAAGTGTTTGGATCAATTCCTAAATGCAAACAGAAAAGGATTGATTGTTGGGGGTACTTAACTAATGAGAGGGACAATAAGAGTAAGTGGATTTTCTTCCCTAAACGACATTTTATTACATTTGTCGAGTGAATTGACCGTATGACCTTTTCAGAGAGTACATATGAGATATGTAGAGTTGGTGTTGATTGTAGTCATGGGATGGAACTTTGTTTAGTGACAATACTTAATTCATTGGCAAATAGATTTCAAGGGCCCGGTTATCATGATGAGCTGGTGTTTTCAATTATCTTTACTATAATTCATGGATTTGAGCTCAATAAATCTTTTGCAAGGGTTGAAGAAGTTTATGTTGGTAGTTCTCTTACAAAGGGTGTGATGGAACTAGATAATACTCAATGTGAGGTATACATGAAGAATTTTAAGTTGCGTATGTCTATGTGCAACCAAGACAAATCTAAACCTGTAAATTTCAGTGATGAGATGACTACAATGAGGGAACATATGATGGTGGAAACAAATCATTAGCTAGTTACTGTGTGCTACACTTCATACATGACATTAAGCTCGAGTAGAGAAGCAACTTATCGACTATTATTTTAAAGCTCATCGGAACTGCATCTTGAGTCGCATCTCTTCCACCATAGGAATGTCTCGAACTTCCTACAACAGAAAAAAGGACCAACTGGACCAAGGTTGTGATAGAAACTATGTAAGGTATGTGCCAAAAGTTCCTGTAACCCAAAAGCCTAGTTCGATGCTATTTAAAAAGCAGAACGAAAATAGAATGTTGAAGGGAACACGTGAGAAATTGAAACTGGGGCTTGGTTTCTAGGTAGTGGTAACCCAGTTGTGGCATAAACAGACAGTTTTCAGGCTAATACCCCTTCCCTTGATCGGCTTGGTTGATTCTTCAGACACTTCGAGGGCTACCCTGCATAATGAACGAGCTTTTAAGATAAAAAATGGTTATCACGGAGGAGAAGCCTACTCAAAGCACAGAATAACATATCACAAGTTTCATCAGGGCATTGTATCAAGCACTTAGAGAGTGTCCATCAACTTAAAACTCCTGGTCTTGGCTATGATGTCATTCCATAGTGTCCTTGACTATGGATCTCTCGGTGTCTATCACCATGCTCAAACCAATCACTGCTGTCGTCAACTTCACGTTCTCCTCCGCCAACTTCCCAGTTATGAGTAGCGACAACATGGTAATATGCATAAAATACATAGCTATCGCTGTTGACTTTGGTACTGTCAATAAAGGAAAAGCATCTCTAACTTTGAAAGGGTTCATTATCTTCTTAAAAGTGAAGAGAAAGAATAATGGTCAAAGGAAGTGTGAGGGGGTTTATCGAAGCCCTAATTTAATTTTAGGGTATGATAATTGTGAAATAAAGGCATTAGGCATGAAATCGATATCTTTACCGGATCAGAGAATGGAAAAGACAGGAGAATTAAGTGGTTTTGTTTGGTGATTAAGGCAAGTCACAATTTTGACTTGAGAGTTTGCTGAGCACTGAGCTCTGGAGGAAAAAGCCCCAATTTTTGGGCACTACCGTACAGGTTAAAGGAAGAGAAGGAAGTGGAGGAGTTATAGAAGAGCAATCCATGGTAGCTGACGAAGCAGAGCATGGTCATGGGTAAATGCATGAATTTTAGGGTCCATGTTCGAGAAAAAGGTGATATTGATAGGCTGTGTAGATGATACTGAAGTAAAGGGTTTTATTTTGTGTGAAGGAGAAGAACATGAAGACATCTGGAAAGGAAAGAAAATGGAGATCGTGAGTGTTGGACAATTAAGAAGAGAGAAGGAAATGAGTTAAAGTTCTTACCGCATGTTTATTTTAGGGCCCACTCCCATTCCTTACCTTTCTCTAATTATCTTGCTCACTTTAAAGAATGAAAATTACCGAAGGATCCTAATTATTTTAACACTATGTTTGGAAACTTTTATGGAAAGTAAAAATAGAAGATAAGTTATTGAAAGGAAAGGAAACGAATGGAAATAAATGGAAATAGAAGTTTTTTCCTTGTTTAGATATAAAGAGTGAAAATGAAAAGAATTAGATAAAAATATTTTTATTTTTATTATTTGATTGATATAAAAGAAATGAAAAGAGAAGAAATAATAAAATAACATAACCAAATTACCCTTATTTAAAGGCTATTGCTTTATTTTCCCTCCCCTTTTTGGATATAATGATAACTTCATAATTTTTTCATCAATTTCTCTTATTTTCTGCTTAATCTTAGAGAGAAATTGATTTGCATCTTAAGTGAAAATAATTCAACTCATTTCCTTTTGATTCATGCCATTTTCACCATCTTCAAAATTAACCAAACATAAACTTTTCATAGCTTTCCATCCATTTCATTTGAGATACACCAACTTTCACTCATCTAAACACAGTAAAAAATATTAAATTGGGATTACATATGTATGGAAACTATCTTTAAGAAAAACTAAAAAAAATAACTATTTTTTGGGGATGCTGGAACGAAAAGGAACTCCATTATTCATATCTAGCTATTGGCTATGGTACCTGCTTCAATAGAGAAAAAGATCCAAAATGGAATAATTTTAAATATCGACTAAAAAGCGCTTTCTTATCCAATAAGACTGTAAAGTCATCTTGAGGATTGAGCTCTGATAATGTATACCACCGACCACCTTTACTTTTTCTCGTTAGAGCTCGCAAGACGTTTTTGCCGATGTAAGTTCTTCAAGTGGACCCCAAGTTGAGTTTTGCAAATGGGGTTTGGGTTTAGAAGTCAATGCCTCTTAAAACTTTAGGTGTTGAACGACTTAAAACGACGAGATTTGTGTTGATTTTAAAACTAAGGTGATCTTGGTGTTAGTCTTAGAGAGAGGATGAACAAACCTTCTTTGGTGACTTGGACGTACGAATCTGTGTGAGAAGAAGAGGAAGACGACTATAGTTTAGGGTTGGAGAGATGATTTAAAATGGGGGTAAAATAATCGTTTTCATTATATTCAATGTTTAGTGTGTGTGTCTTTTTCTAAGAAAGCAATGTAATACTAATTATAATTTTATTCACTTACTAATGAATCTTAATTTCATTCAATGTTTAGTGTGTGTGTGTGTGTCTTTTTCTGAGAAAACAATGTAATACTAATTATAATTTTATTCACTTACTAATGAATTTTAATTTCTTGACGTGTTTAGTCTATGTGGTGAGATAAGTGGACCCTTAGGATCGAAGTTTACGTGATAGCGGTGAAAAGACAAGGCAGTATGAAAAATGCCAATCCATCTGTGCGCGTGTCCCAAGCGATGGAATTAACTAAAGGAGACATTTTAATTTTAAATGAAAAAAAGGAAAAGATTGGTTTACATGGTTACAATTGGACTGATTAATTCCTTTTTAGTTTATATGCGTAAAGAGAGCCCTTTGAGTTTCTTTTTTTTTTTTTACTAACAGCGAAAGGAGTACATACTTATCATTGAGGACAACGGCTTTTGAAGGGGTGGAAAATGTTGTGGGGGCTAATTTAGATTTTTCGGAATTTTGTAAATAGTATATTTAGAAATTAAAATTCTATTAGAAAAGGGAATAAAAACAGAAAAAATAGAAAAACAAAAACATAATATATTTATATAGTTGTCAATACTAGATGGCTCTAGAATATTCTCTAATTTGTTAAGATATCGTCTTAAGAAAAGCTATATATATATATATAAAAGAAATTATGAATAAAAATCCCAAAAATATTCTTCCCTAAGTAGTTGGCTGCATTCGGCCATTGTTGTTGTGGTGCTGCATTCGACACTTCAAGCTTTGTATTTAGAGCAATCCAGTCCCTTCATTAAATTCAATTGAGTTGGGTTTCATTACTCTCGCAAGCATCCAAATACACTATAATTCCTGTTTTTACAATAACACCCACTCTCCATTTTCATTACTATTGAACCATACCCACTATAAATTCTAAAATTAATTTGCTAAGGAAACCCACCTATCAATCACCAAGGCAATATAGTTGACATCATTGATCTCAAAATCTATTAATACTTAGCAATACTTCCACTTTCACAGACAACTAAGAAATCAGAAAAACTATATAGTACTGTAAAATCTCTATTTTAAAGATCAAGATTAGTTATGTATAACACATTACTCTATATATCTATAAGATTATGTATTTATATTTTTACATTAGTGCATCTGTCTATAGTAGTATTATCACTCATAGGGTTTTTTATGCCAATAATTGAGAATCTCTTTTCCAAATTTGCTTGGTCAAGTTCTCTTTCGATTTTCTCAGCATCTCTTATTATTGTATGTAAAATGGATCTCAAACCAAAGTTGGAACCGAAATTCAACAAATTAGATCTAGAGATATGTGTAACACCGACAATATATATAACACCAAACATTATGAACTCCGATGGATTTATCCATCAAGACTATTATAATTTAATACATGAATAATAATTTTCTAAGAGAACGGATCAAGTTCAAGTGCTATTTTCCTAAATTGAAACATAGTTAGAAAATAATTATAATAAATTAATAATAATGAATTTATCCCTGTAATATATCCCCAAGAGAAGGGAATGAATTACCACATCGAAGGCTTAGCTAAAGAGATGAAATAATAAAAAGGGATTAAGAGAAATTTATAGGTTAGAATTCCACATTTACATAGATGTTAATAATTTGTATCTTCGATTGTTGGTTATTATCTCGTGAAAAGGGATGTCAGCTGGTTTTCTTTTTACACATTCATTTATTATTTTTTTTAATGTAAAACTATAGTGAAATCATATGCCTAGGATGGAATAGCATTAGAAATATCACTGCCATGATGACGAATGTAGAAACAATTTTTTAAAGTAATATAATTGTATATTATAGCGTGGGTTTTTACTTAGCTAATGTAATAAAAGTGCAAGAGATAAATGGCAAGTGCATCCTAATCTTTAAAGAAAAGTAACGGTTATCATATTCATTACTATATAGTAAAACTGTCACGAGTTCATTTTGAATATTAACTATAGGTGTCGCAACTCTTTAATACGTTATTTTTTTTTATATTAAATTGAAATTAAAACTACTCCTAATATTAAAATTATTTTCAGGAATAATGGCCAAAAGCTTTGTTATTATTAGTTGCAAAAATTCCTAACAGTGACGGTAGCGGTGGGAATGTTATCAACTATCTCAACCTATGCAAAGTGGTGTAAGGTTAAACGTGCAATAGACAGCGCAGTGTTCTTATTTAATAAACATCATATAAGGCAATGTGAGGACTTCGAATGTCGAGGATTATTCAGATAATAAAGTAGAGATAAGAACATAAAGATTGAAAGTTTTTATTTATATTGAGCCATGTTAATCGAGTCATTACTTTATAGTATAATAATGTTTGAGCAGAGATGATATGATGCTGAAATAAGAAATATGCACATGGTGGTGCATTAATATTTTTTATCAGATACACAATCAATGCATATGCAGCCAGCTGTAGATTTTCTATTTAATTATGTCTAGAAAAGTGTCTTTAGGAGCAATTATTAGTATATGTAAATTTGACTTACTAATGTCTATATATATATATGATTAAATCATAATGTATCTATCTCTTAATATTGATTTAGATTATAGTGAGATTAATGCTAACGACGCGTTCCCCCAACGTCCCACGGTAATAAAGAGAGAATCTGTGGTATACTATCTCGAACCCGTCCACGAGCAACTGCTTCTCTTCCAATAGAAAATGCATAACCTCAACTACCTCAAAACGCATAATGACGAGCTCAGATTTTTATCTCTCGATTCTTATTTACTAAATCCTTTCCCATCTTAATTTAGGTTTTAAAGTTAGTTTTAGAAGGTTTAAGATCGCAATTTTAGTTGTCTAGCGTTTGCATTTATACTTGGAAGCTTATTGCTGCAAAGGATATGGTCTTATAGATTTCTGGCACTGGTGCACAACATTGGTGCCAGATGGAATTTGTATAGCTTGGATAATGATGGCGATGATACGGTTTTATCTCTTAGTATAACAGCTTTTTAAGATATCACTCATTCTAAAACTAATATAATTTAAACACGCTTAACTTTAGAGTTTTGACATGTTTCAAATTACCTCAATAAAAGGCGTTTTGAATGGTCGTCATCATCATCGTTCAACAAATAAGATGGACCTAAGAAATTAGACGATTAATAATAGAAAATAATTAACTAAATAATAATGTAAGGGCCCGAAGATAATCACCCCCATTATAGTACTAAGGAATACTCTCTCTACTGTAAATATACGCAAATATATAATGATGAATATGAAAACAGTTGAGTAAAACTATATCATTATGGTTAGCATGCATCAATGTGCTACAAGCCTATATGTAAGAGATAAAAAAAGAAAAAAAAGGTAATGCAGGTTAATTCTCAAAGAAAATTGTAATGAATTATATCATGTATTAACTAGTAAATAGTTAGAAGTTTGTTTCAAACATGAACTGTTCGTGCTATTGTTCGTAATACGTTCTTTCGAATATTATATTGAAATTAAAGCTAGTCCTAATCTTGGAATTAATGACGAAAAGTTTATATTATTATGATCTTTATTTGTCCATAAACCAAAACCATTAATGAAAAAGAAAATAAACCAAAAGCATTAATTTGGAGTCTTACATTGCGTTCCGAATAAGGGAATGAAAGGGGGAGGGGAGGTCAGTAGAGGGAATCAATTCAATTCCCTTATTTGTTTGATAAATGAATTATAAGAGAGAGGGAAAGTTGGTGAAATTGATTCTCTTGGTCCCATCAAATTTTGATCACTCCACATGTAGAGAAAACAAGGATGAAAGGAGCACAAAAACTATATAATTACATATTTATCTTCTACTTTTTCCCACCAATAACATAATGTATTATATTTTATAGATAAAAATGTAATTTTACATCTTATCTTATTTTATCTTTATTAATGATTTATATTCCTCTCACTTTCTTTCCTTTTTCTATAAAAACATATTGGAAGGAATCAAATCTCTTATAATTCATTCCCATCATTTTCAGTTCTCCTACTTTCTTTCCTCCCTATTTCCCTCCCTCATTCCAAACACAATGTTAAGGGGACAACTTTAGGAAACTTAAAGGAAATAATTTTATAGAAACCTTTTTTGAATTAGATAAAATATGGTTCTAATTCATGGATAAATCGAGATAGAAAGAAACAATAAAATACATGGTGTTGATACCTAATTTTCGCCTGGCTCGAGACTCAACTCAAGTGAAGGTCCCTGAAGGCCTACCAGCTCTTAAAGGAATAATCTTCTCCTCTCTCTAAGTAGCCTAACCTACTCCGATGCCTTTATCGTCATGGCAAAATGCATATGTAAGGTAAGCACACAGCAACAACCAGATTTGTCAATGACTTATCCCCAAGATGATCCCAAAAATCATTCAAATAAGTGAATGTCCAAGAGCTAGATGAACACATTTGTCATGCATCTAATATGCATGACCAAAAGAAAGTAGAGTCATCTACCCGTGCATTACGCTCCACCATAACGAAGAGCCCATTCATCCTATCGATTCTAGAGAAAACCCTACTTATAGGTGTAAGGGTACCATACCTCAATACCTATAATGGAACCATAGACCCAAATGACCTCTTCGTCCACTTCCATACCATGATGAGCCTACATAATTTCACAGATGCTATCATATGTAAGGTTTTCTTGAGCAAATTGGCAAAAGGGGCCTCACTATGGTTCAACACTTTGCTTGATGAAACTATTATGCCCTTCGACAACCTGGTAGGTAAGTTCCAATAAAATTTCTTGAGCTCTAAAGCCTCGAGAAGAGATTTGTCCATACTTTACAAGGTTCGAAAACACTAAAACAAGATTGTATGCATACCTTGAGTGCTTCAATCCTGCAAAACTCCAAGTTTCCAAACTTAACATTGAGATAGCTCTATAGACCCTACTAAAAGGCTCTTTGACACAGTCTTGCTGAACAAACCAGACTCTATTGACGAGTTCATGTAGGTGGTCGACAAATATGTGGCCTAAGAAGATGCCATCAAAGCATAAATCGAGGTAAACAACAACATTCGTAAGTTGGTAAAAGATCAATTAGGGATGAGAGGCCCCAAACCATAGGCCCCCTCAAGAGATGAGCCAGATAGACAAAGATAGAAGTTCTAAGACTATCCTTCATGTACACCTCTTAACCGACCCCTTAGCGAAATCATGTATAAGGTTAAGCAACAATTCCCTCAACCAACAAATGTCAAAGAAACCCTTGAAGCAACCAACTCAAGCAAATGCTACAATTACCACCAAGTGCATGGCTACAACACTGATGAATGCCATCACCTCAACAACGCAGTCAAAGGCATTATTTGCAAAGACTGCATTGACCATCCCATAGTAGACGAAAGAAACCAAATCAGCAATCATAGACACTACCTCTACATCAATAGCAACAAGCCTAATGACAACAACAAACCAACAAAGGGGTGACAACAATGACAACCAAAGCCATCGAGGAAGGCAAGGATAAGTAAACACCATATTTAGAGGCCTTAACCTCACTATAAAAACTACCTCTACATCAGCTTAGCATGAGATACATTTTGTCCAGGCGAAAAAAAGACCAATATAGATACCACTACTAACTTCACCTTAGAAGACAAGCATTATGTCGACTTCCCCCACAACGATGCTCTTATAACAAATGTAGAGATCGAGTATTTTAACATACCTAAAATGTTTGTGGATAGTAGTAGCTCAGCGAGCATACTCTTCTATAGTGCTTATGAATAGATGAAGGATCAACTAAATGACCCTTAGAACCATAAAAATATGTCCTCGCAGGCTTCAAAGGTAGCATACCTGTGCCAACTAAGGGAATCATTACCCTGCTAATAGAGTTGGGTGACGATAAACACGTCACCATATAGTCTATCAATTTCATAATGCTCGATCACTAGTCACCATACAATACTATATCAGGTAGACCAAGCATCACCAAATTCAACATGCTCATCAATCAAATATGCTTGAAGGTGAAGTTCATGATGTTAACCAGGGTAAGACATAAGTAGATCAAAAGCTATCTAGATCTCTTTACCTTAAGGCCCAAACCAGAGACAACGTTATGAATATCAAGTCTTCCACTACTCAATCCCCAACACTCTAGAGAGAACCTACAGAGAAAACCAAAGAAATTCAACTCATGAGCACTCTAGGAATGCCTACCAAAATCGAGGCAAAGCTACTTGACGACGAGGAAATCAAGCTTACATATTTCCTCAAATAGAACATAGACATGTTTGTGTCTACACTAGAAAACATGCTAGAGATAATTAACATCCCTGAAGAAACCCACTAACTCAATGTCGATTCGACCATCCAACTAGCTAAGCAAAAGAAACTTCATTTCGCCCCTAAACACCAAGTAGCAATTAAGTAAGAAGTTTAAAAACCATTACAAGCCAAATTCATAAGACAAGAGAAGTACCCCACTTAGCTCGTAAATACAATCCTTGTAAAGAAGGCCAATGGAAGATGGCGAATGAGCGTGACTATACCTACCTTACTAAAGCTTGCCCCAAAGACTATTTTCCTCTTCTCCGCATTGACCAACTTGTGGACTCGACATCAAGCCACATGTTCCTTAGCTTCATGAATGTCTACTTGGGTTACAACCACAATATTCAAGCCACAAATCAAGAGAAATGTTTAAATATATGTAAATGACATGATTGTCAAGAGTAAGGAGAAAAAAGCCATATCGAGGACCTTTGAGGGACATTTAACACACTTTACCATTATAGAATGAAGCTTAACCCCAAAAAATGTGTCTTTGGGGTTGCATCAGGAAAGTTCGTCAACTTTATAGTAACGGAACGAAGAATTGAAGCAAATCTAGATAAGATAAAGGTAGCTCGGGACATGATAGCTCCTAAAACCATAAGGGAAATCCAGTACCTAACTGGCAGAATTGCTACCTTGAATATATTTGTATCTTAAAGTGCTAACAAATGCATAGAATTCTTCAAACTCTTAAAGAATCCTTCTAAGTTTAAATGAACGACTGAATGTCAGAAAGCTTTCGATAACCTAAAAGAATTCCTTCAAAGCCTATTAGTGCTCTTAAAATCCATTCTCGGCAAGGAACTATATCTTTACCTCACCATCAGCGATATAGCATTATCATCAATCCTCTTCCGAGCAAATAGATGAGAACATAGGCTTTGTATATTACATCAACCACGTCTTATAAGGGTTAAAGACTAGATATACTAAGGTTGAGAAATTCATCGTAACAATGGTCATTGTTATACAAAAACTTAAGCAGTACTTTTAAGCCTACCCAATCATTATCTTAACCAACCAACCATCAAGAGCTATCTTCTAGAAGCTCAACGCCTCGTGTAGAATTATTAAATATGCCTTTAAGCTTAATACCCATGGAGTCCAATTCCATCCTTGACAAGCAATCAAGGTAGAGTGTAGTAGATAAGAAGAGTTACAATTAGAGGTCAAAATACCAATATGGTCTCTCCATGTAGATGACTCCTCCACTAAGGAAGGGAAAATGGAGCCATTGTAACATTGCAAGGCCCACATGGCACAAAGGTACTCTGTGCTTTGAAATTCCGATTTGTAGTGAGTAACAACAAAGCCAAATATGGGGTGCTCATCATAAGGCTGAAAATAGCCAAAAACATTAGTGAAGAAGGTAGACATCTACTCAGATTCTATGGTAATAGTCTAATAGGTGAAGGGGGAGTATGAGACCTAGGAGAGAATAACAATCAAATACTTGTAGACAGTCTAAGGCTTCCCCATAAGTTTCACCTCCTAGAAGATAAATAAAATCCCCTAAGAGAAAAATTCAAAGGTAGATAGGCTTTCTAGGCTGGCCTCATTAGTTATCGTTACACAATATGACTACAACAAACTGCTCTTCATACAATACCTCCTTGACCGAAGCATAGACTGGCAAGGGCAAGAGGTCCTTGAAGTTTGACCGGTAGACCCTAAACAAACCCTATTGGATAGACCCATCAGAGAGCACTTGAAGATGGGTACACTGCTCAAGGACCGAACAAAGGCAAAGAGGCTAGCTTGTACCATGGCCAATCACATATTGATCAATGACATACTGTATCGATGAGGCTAAAGTGTCTCAATACTTAGATGCCTTAGGCCCAAAGAGAGCATCCATGCCTTAGAAGAACTCCATGTAAAAGTGTACAGCAATCACATCTAATCCCAAGCTCTGTATACCCAAGCCCTGTAATTGGGCTATTACTGGCCGATGATGAAGGAAGATGCCAACACCCTAGTTCAGAAATACTACTAGTGCTAAAAGCATGTCCCAATCCCCTATACGCCAAGGTTCGACCTGCGTCCCATAACAAGCCCCTGGCCATTTGCCTAATGGGGACTTAACGTGCTTGGTCCTTTCCCAAAGGTGTTGGTAAGTTAGCAATTCATCTTAATAGCGATCAATTACTTCATAAAATGAATGGAGGCACAAGCAATGGCTACCATCACCTCCAGGCAATAGAAAGGTTTGTCCTTACCCATATCCTCTTCCACTTCAAAGTGCCATTCACATTGATCATCGACAATGGTAAGCAATTTGATAGCAACAAGTTCAGGGAGTTCTACAAAAGGCATAACATAAGACGCCATTACACCTCAATCGCTCACCTATAAACCAATGGCTAAGTTGAGGCAATCAATAAGGTTGTCCTCTATAGCTTGAAGAAAAAGGTAAAGCAAGCTAGAGGTAAGTAGGCAAATGAGCTCCTCAATATACTTTAAGGATACCATACGATGCATAGAACTTCTATGAGACAAACCCCCTTTCACCTTACCTTTGGATTGAAAGTTGTCCTCGCTATCAAACTAAAGCTACCTACCAACAAGGTTTAGAACTTTAACATGAATACCAACCACATGGCCCTTTAGTTGAGCCTCGACACCATTGAGGAGGTATAAGACATCATACATACTTAGACGACAACTACCAACGATGAGTGGCCCAATATTACAACAAAAAAGTGAAGCATAAGGTCTTCCATCCTAGAGACTCAGTATGTAGGAAACTAGAGGCCATCGACTCACATGAGCAATAGGGCAAGCTCGTCCGTAACTAGGAAGACCCAGTACGTGTGGCAAAAGACACAAGTAAGGGAGCTTACAAGTTGGAGACCCTTGATGGGTAACCTATCCCCAGAGCATAGAAGGCTAACAACGTAAAACCATATTTCCATTAAGTGTTGTGATGTGTTCGAAGGTATTTTGTAACTACTATTGTGATTAATGAAATGATGAGCTCCTTACACTTGTCTATATTGTTTTTCCATACCACTAGCTTATCCCATGTATCCTCTTACTTTCAAGTCAATTTTCATCCCAGAATGTACATCGAAGTTAGTACCTATACTAACGCCATGGGCTACACACTAATCTCCAATGCAAATCCTCACCATACCCTTATACTTAGGTTGATTTTAATCCCTAAGTACACACCCCATGTTACCGCCTATACTAACATCGTAGGCTTGTATATAAACTACTGAGTGCTGGCTTGTATATAAACTACTGAGTGCTGGTCTTCACCACACTCCCCATTCACAGTTGATTTTCAGCCTTAAATACGTACCTAGAGTTAGTAGTTACACCAATACAGCAAGCTCACATAACAATAATCAAGCATCAGTTTATATCGTACCTCCTATCTTTGAGTTGATTTTCATCCCTATGCATATGTCCCAAGTTAGCAGCTATACTAAGACTGCGGGCTATGCATTGTCCACTAGTGTTAGTTATCCCCACGCTTCCTTGCTTGGGTCAATCGTCATCCCTATGTATGTGCCTTAAGTTGATACATACATCGACATTATAAGGATCACAACTCTAACTACCAATAAAGGGCCTACCCCTAACCTAGTCCAAACCATAAATCATATTTTCAAAGCAGGAGAATGCATTACCAACTTAACCTTACATACGAGCTGCTCGAAGGGCTCTCTTGCCTAGGTTCGATGTGTTTGCACCCAATCACTATCAATATTACGAGCAAACCGATTAGAGTCACTAAGCTCAAATTAAAAGAGAAGAAGAAGAGAGAAAAAAGTAAGTCAAATAGAAAGTAAAGTGAGCAAGTGTGAGTATAACAACAAAATTTTATTAAATAAAGAAGAATTACAAGGCTTTACCAGTCAGCATCCTTACCCCAAGTACATTCAAAAACAAAAACAAAAATCACAAGAGGTGCAAGGCCAATCCTAAATCTACTGCTCAGCACTAGATCTTGACGCTTGCTCTTAACTTCGACTCAGCTCATAGCCTCCATTAGGAGAAACATGACTACATCCCAAAGTTTCAGCTAAGCTAATGCCCATACCTACATGGCCTTGGTAACTTTAAAGGTAGGTCCCTAATCCACTTAGACGAGCCAACCATCTACAAGAGGAACTTAAGGGGGATTATCTAGGTTGATTTACCTATTACATCTACACTACTTATAGAACAACACAAAGAGCTCAAAACCATCCCACCAAGCCCCTCCAAGCTACCCTGGTAAAAAAAATAAGGTGGGGAAAGATGCCTCTTCTACCACCATAATCACCGCGAAGGCCCTACCTATACAAGAACTTAAGAGGCAATGCTTAAAGGCTCCACCCAAAACCTCATGCAAGCAAACATCTCTTATGACAAAGCCACTCCAACAAGTGGTGGATGTGCAATCGTAGTCTCACCCTCGTACAAGCAACTATGGCTTAGATGAAGACTTGACCAAAGGGCCTACGTATACCTCTTAGTTACTGCTCGAGGGCTATCCCCCATTACTAGGTAACTATCTACACTTCATGATCACCACTTGAACAAGGCTTTAAAAGACTCAAGGCCCTACTCTCAAGCTCATACACACTTTCTCTCTCCTTAATCATCTTCGACTCACTTATGATGAAGCAAAAGAGAATACCAGCTCTCCCATTGGTTCTCAATAGAAGAATGTTGGAATATTTTTTATGTAAGAAACATAGGACCCATGTACCCTTTATATAGGAGGCCCTAGAAACCCCAGTCATCCAATTAGCAATGATCTAATAGTATGGTAGGGAAAGGAACCCAACCTACCCCCCTAGGAAACATCAATGCACATTAAATATCTTCTATAACGTACACTGCCTAAGGCAATACATTTGTCAAGTGTGCACTCTACCCAAGGCATGCCCTATCCAAGAGATCGCATGATGTCACAAAAGATCTACCTAAGCAAGCACTCCCTACCTAAGAGATCACATGACGTCAATAGAGATATGGCTAGGTCAACCACCCTACTTTACACTTCGCATAGACAAACTACGTATAATCCAAGCACGTTGTGCTCAAGTAAATCTAAGAAGACTAAGTTAGGAATCACAAGCAAAGTAAGATTAATGACCAGCACATAAAAGGACTTGGAGAAACTTCATGATTAGAGTTTCCACTAAAATACTGAAGGCAATAGTATAATGAGGAAAAAAAAAATAAGAGAAGAGGACAGAATGGAAGCAAGCTAAATACAAGGACTGTTCCATTAAGTTAGTTGATCATTTACATTAGAGAAAGGGGTAGGGGGGTAGGGATCAGCATCCCAATCCCCTCCAAGAGAAAAAAGAAGCAAACACCTTATTCGAACTATACATAACATAGATATAAAAATAAAAGCAATGCCACTTTAGCCTAGTCCACAACTACATTATCTTCTACCTCCTCCTCTTAGCTAACCTCCCCACCCTTCTCCTCATTTTTGCTATTATTGGAGCTTCCCTTAGTAGAGCCCTTTAATGATGCCTCCCCTTATCCTCCACTAGTGGCAACTTGTGAATTATTGAGGTAATTCAAGATGGAGAGGTTTGCCTCTAGAAAGTTCTCACGCACTTGCTTCTAAGCCTCCTTTGCATGGGCAAAGCTAGCGTTTCTCAAAGCCTTTTCCATGAAGGGGTCATTTAGAGTCTGAAAGAAAAGTTGCCACTTCACCTTGACGAACAAACCCCTCTCCTTAAGTAGGTCGGCCTTCCTTTAAGTGAAACCGACCAGTACTCCCTCTAACTTTTTCTTTGTCTTCCTCGAGCTTTACCTAAAGCTTAGCTACTTCTTCTTTAGAGGACTTGGATGAGGTTTGGGCTTCCTTAAGCTCGGCCTCTAAGTTCCTAAGCCACTCACTGAGCTCTCCTTAGTGCTTATTAAAGCCTTCCCACCTCAACCCTTACCTCACGCCTCTTTGACCTCTAGTATTTGTGGTTATAAGCGAGTACATAGTTGAGCATGTCATATAACTACAACAAATATAAAGATATGGCCTCAATTGGACAAACAACATATAACAATTTAAAAATAGCAATAAGAAACTCACCCCATTATTCATCTAAAGCAATTCTACAAAAGCCTTAGAATTACTATTCCAAGCAAAAAAGCGCCCAAAATTGGCATGAAGTTGATCCATCCTTTATAAGAGCCTTGCTACCAGTCCGGTTAAAGGCTTAAGCTCCTTCTATGTAACAAGCTTCTTGTCTGAGGCATCAATGGTAGGGGCTTTTCATCATTCGAGATGTCAATGGCTTGGACCCCGGCATCTTGAAGGTCGCCTCAAAGTCCCCTTGTTGCTCCTAGGGATGAGTACTACCTTATCTAGCTAATCTATGATGCCTTGCAAGGTTGCCCCCTAAAACGCTAGCTTCAATCTCCTCAGTCCCCTAAGGCTCCATAACTCAGACAAACTAACCAGTCCTACCTACAAACACAACTATAACATACCCCAAGCTTCCCCCTATACTTGTAATCATAACACCGTCTAGAATACTCTACACCACATGACGCTCTACCTTCACCTTGGTCTGCTACTTGGGTCCCTTCTTCTTCTTACTCTTCTTGAAACGAGGTTGTGAGGTCTTACCCTCCTCCTCCACAGTGGCTTATTTCCTCTTCTTACTAGCCTCAACTACCTTAGCCATATGCTTATCCTAAATAGTAAGTTGCCTCTGCTTCACATCATCTTAAGCCACTTGCATAGCTATGAGCATAAACAACAACTTAGTATAAATAAATAAAAAAAAATAGAGAATGACTTATTGGGCTAAGGATAAGTAGACCTAACATCCTCATTACAGTGATGATGTGGCACAATAAATACCCAACCACCCCCCTTAGCAAGAGTTACAAGACACTTCTCTCAAATCTAAAGATCCCTTTGTCCTTATAATTCTCCCAAGTAGCAGCCAATGGATAGAGCTTCTTCTAGTTAGCAAGGTTTAACACCTTGTCTTTCGTCTCATCGTCCTTGGCCCCTAGATAGCTTATAGGTTTGTTCCGGATGGGTACTGTCCAAGCAATTAGGAAGTTTAGTTGCTCAAATGTCTAAACATGGAAGAAATACTCCTAGTAGTTCGACAACTTGTCAAAAACTTTTAGTGGGTCACCCTGACTGGAGATGTACACCCAACCATCAGGCACCCTCTTCATTTGAAATAGATACCTAAACAACTGGGTTTTAAGTCTTCTCAATTGCTACAAGCAAGCTATCTCGAAGCTGAGTAGTTGTACCCAAGCATTAACATGTACGGAGCTTGGAGTGATCTTGAAGTAGTTAAACACCTTGATCAGAAACTCTAAGAACAGTAGCTACAATCCTAGATCAAACGATTCTATGTACATACAGATTGAGTGCTAACCCCTTATTTTGAAGGCCTTCTAACTACTTATAGGCAACTCCATTGGCCATCCAAGCATAACCCTAACCACCCAATCGACTAACCTTTACTTTGTGTCATCCTCTTTAAAATAAACACGAGTACAAGCCTTTTCATTACTATTGGTTATACACAAAGCCTCCACAACTTTCTCACTTTCATTGTCGACCACATATACATCCCTAGGTGTCCTACTAGCATACAATCCTCCCATGTCAATAGAACCTACCACCCACCATCGCTATCGCTAGTCACTGTTGCTGTCGTTTTGGAGGGAGTAGCATTACCACCCCCTTGGCAAACTATCTCTTTATAGTCCTAGTCAATCTCTCTTAAGATTAAAGCACCCAAGTACTCACCTTAGGAATTAGAAGATCCCTCACTTGTTATCATTGTCTAGAAAGGCTTCAAGTGTGCTCTCTAAAAAAATTTTGGTAAAGTTTCCTTTTGTTTTCAAAGCAAAAGTGAAAAATAAAGTCTTAAGCACTCCCCTATATAGGTAAGCTTAAAGGGAAGATGAACGATTTTCCCCACTATTGAAGCATGTACTAGTTGTAAGGGATGTCCAACACATCTTAACCATCCACATATCCCATTCCACTAGCACACAGTCCAAATCGATCTAAGCACATGGATTTTTAACATGGTCACACACACTAGCCTCCCACGCACATAGTTGTTTCTAAGAAAGCCATTTATGTGCATCACTCTTTCCAAAGATAATCATGACACCTCGAGCACCCTAATGGTCACATCAGTTATGCCAAGCATCATTGTACAATGTTACAGGCCTAATTAGATGTCAGACGTTACATCACCATGCAAGGGAAGTAGGTTCTCTGGCTGAAGTTAGATCTTCATTACCTTAAGCTAGGCTTCCTAGTCTACTTACTCTCTTCTCCTCACATCCTTAATGTTGAGGAGAGTGAGAGGGAAAATGTTGATACATAATTCTTACTTATCCTGAAGTCGAACTCAGGTGAAGGTCCTTGAAGGCCTATTGGCTCTCAAAGGAATAAATTGTCTACTCTCTCTAAGTACCTAACCTACTCAAATGCCTTTGCCATACTTAAGCCTGGTGAAATGCTATTTACCAAACGCTTACCCTAAGGACTTAGGCAACCACTCCAGTGAACCCAGAGTTAAAGGGCTCACCCAACGCGCAAGAAGTCTACCGATAAGTCTACCAAGCTTAGTATATAAGGAATTACTCCCCCATTCAAATCAAGCACAATGGGTAATGACCTTCCTAGCCTTGTAAGCTCCCCTTAGGGCCTAGCTCACTATTTACAACTCGTTCGTACCACCTTACCTACCTCCTTGCCTCCTTTTTGTCTCTAATGTCGATGTTCCACTGCAACTCATTAATTATAACCTAACATCGTAGTACAACTAGCACACCTGACATACCTTGAGAATGTTGGACCTACATATTACAAATGTGGCTACCAATGTAGTCATAGTTAATCAACTCCCAAAGCCTCCTTATCAGCTCTATGACACATATCCCTTGCTAACTGCTAGTATAGACAAGTCTTGAGCTAATACATATCCAAGTAATTGTACCTAGTGTAAGTGGCCAACAAGTAAGGGGATCTTTGGATCTAATGGAACCATACATAATCGAAGTCTAAAACTCTCTTACACTTCTCTCCATAACTACCCTAGTGCATCGCATCCAAGCACTCTCCCTAGGGACTATCAATGCTTGGGCTCCCCTTGCTCTCTATCCCTTTGTCCTCTTTACTGGCTTAAGCATCAAAGGGCCTTTGTAGATACAACAATAGGGGGCTTTTAACAAGTAACGAGGAACAAAGAGTTCGTCTTGCTCAATCTACATTAAAGCCCCATCTACGATACTATCTTTAGTTAATTCAACCACAATTAACACATGGGTTCTAAAAGTAGTCTGAACTTGTTTTTAATGACAATGATGGTGGCAATATTATCGAATATCTCTAACAATGCAAATTTTGGTGTAATGTGGGGCGCAATATGGTTGGAGTTGGTCTAGTCTCTATTATGAGGGATATCGATATTTCATATGCTGTGAAGCTAGTTCTAAGGCCATTACAACTAGTTTTGTCTCTTCCTCCTATCCTAATACCAAGAAGAAAGAAAGTTCTATAGATATATATAATACCAAGAAAGTCCTATATATATAATGTAATAAGTCTAAATAATAAATTTGGCATTAGCTACCGTGTTTAAAATAGAAGTTTTTTATCTTCTCTAATGTTGATTGTATACTTGTAAAATAAAAATAAAAAAAAGGCATCAAATAGGTATAATTTTTTTTTTCCTTATTAGCAAATGCCTTAAGACCCTCTATTAACATTTATATATAGGAATGGTGTGGTTGTTTACTAGAATAGGTATAAAGAGGGCTTCAAATTCATTGAAGGATAAGAATAATTTTATAAATATTTACAATTTGTTCACTTGAATCGATCAAACAATAATACTTGATTCCTTTTCTTAGTTTCATTTATATCCATCAAGATAAAAGGGAGCACATGCCCTCCCTTTCTATCTTTTCTTTAATCATTTTTGGATACCATGTCATCCCTTTTAACAAGTGAGGAAAAATACATTGAATATTATATGATGTGCGTGTTATATATATGTACTATATACATACTAATAAAATTTTAGCATATATAATATGTGCAAAACACGAGCGTTAGTTGTATTAATGATTTCCAATTCTATTATCATGTGTGAAAATTTCATTGATACTTATATGTTATGTGCATACGTATGACATGTAATGCCTTATAAATCTTTTTTCTTGATATCTTAATCTAAGTAAAGAACAAGAATAGATTAGCTAGATCTAAATAAAGCAAAAACAATTTTTTTTTTTCTTTTTTACACACCACATGTACACAACATGTGGTATGGATTACCAACTAACTATCCTTTCTCGTTATTTAAAGAGAATAGAGCTATAAGCTAGCACATTTAAGGCTTTGCTAAAGGTATGAAAAGAAAAGGATTATATAGCAATTCATATATGAGGATTAGGCAAGTAAATGAATGTTATTAATTTGTAGCTTGTATTGGAGGTTATTATCTCAAGGACGAGGATGTGGGTTGGTTTTCTTTTCATGCATCTATTTGTAACTTTTATAGTAAAAACATTCGGCCAAGATAGAGAGGTATCAAAAATCATTTGTAACCTATTACACATTCAAAATTATGCATTATTCCATGAAATGGCTCTAAGATGACATAAAAATTCAATATGTTATATTTCTTATATAATTAATCAATAGTATTTACTCTGTTATTATAATAATACATAAAGTTAATAGACAAACGCATACTACCATAGTATATGATGTGCGTGTTATAATAGATGTTGTTGACATAATAATAATTGTGATAACTTTTTAAATAAATTACATATATTTACCTACAAAATATATATTAAATTAATAACGTATTGTGCAGGTTTTTATATAGTTAATGTAATAAAAGCACCATGAAATGGTAAGTGCACTTTTAATCTTTAAAGAATTGTAAAGATTATTATATTCATTATTATATAGTTAAACTATCATAAGTTTATTTTGAACGGTAATTATTGATGTCATAATTTTTTAATGAATTATTTTTATATGTTTATTTGAATTATATATAGTCATAGTATCAAAAACTTTTATAGGATTAATGGTTTGTCCCCTACAAGAAGTTCCTAACTGTGACCGTAATAACGGTGATGCTATCGTTTACCTCAACCTATGTCACTTGGTATAATGTTTATTATGTATTAAACAGCGCCATCTTCTAATTTTATTATAAAAATCATATTAAGGGATGTGAGAAGTTAAAATATCGACAAAAATTTAGATAATAAAGTAGTGATTTATTATGTATTAAGCAGTGCCATCTTCTAATTTTATTATAAAAATCATATTAAGAAATGTGAGAAGTTAGAATATTGAGGAAATTTTGGATAATAAAGTGGAGATAAAGAGTGTAAAGAAAGATAATTTTTATTTATATAAAGTCATGTTATTTCAGTTATTACTTTAGATTGTGATATTGTTCAAATATACATAACGTGGTGCTGAAATAAGAAATGTGCACATTTTGGCGCATTAATAGTTTTCCTTAAATATATGATCAATACATAGGAAGCCCTAAATTTATCTCTTTTTATCATGTTTAGAAAAATTATTGGTATATGTAAATTTGACTTACTAATTTGTATATATATTATTAAATAAAATGTATCTATTTCTTAGTGTTGATTTAGATTATCATGAGACCAATGTTCACCATGCGCTCCTCTAACAAGGTAGCAAAGTAAGCATAGGATTTATGGTATCCTATCACAAATTCATCCATAAGCTACAACTAAACCTAAAGCCAAGTCGAATCCAGACAAGAACTAGCCCGAACCTGGCTAGTTATGAGCCTAGGGGGCCTTAAACTAGGACTGCCCCAACGTAGCCGGGTCAGTCCTGGGTCGATTCACTCAGGCCTGCCAATTCACAAGTCTGTTCAACAAGTTGTGACATGTCTTCCTTTTTTTCTTCTCCTTTTCCTAAGTTGTTTAATTTTCCATAAACAACTTCACATACTAACACATGCAAAACAAAATTTCAAAATAAGATGCACAATGCATGTTAAAGTACATTTTATTCGCACAACACTTAACATCAAGTTGCAATTGATGTAACGACATTAAATACCTTATATGGCATAACAACAAAAGTGATTAGTGCACTCTAGACAACATAGAAACTTAAACAAAAAACCTAAAAAGTAACAACGAAGATTTAAAAAACAACCAAACACATGCAATCTCGAATGATTACTTTTTAGCTTCGGTTTTTCTTTCGCATTTCCACTAGTTGCATTTGGGCGAGTTTGCTACCTTATATTTTAATGGGTGGTATTGTTTTAGGTGTTTTTTAAATTCCTTTTTGTCAATCCAAGCCGCGTGCTTACATACCTCGCACTCTACCTCCTGGACGGGCTCTTCTATATCGTACACATTTATGATGGCGAAGGGTGATTGCTGGACTCTGGACTTGTCACCTACTTCGTTGTTACTGGAAAATTTTTGCATTGGTACGGTATCTTCCTACATGTAATCATGAATCTCGTTTTCCTTATGTTCAATTCTCATACTTTTTTAAAGATGAACTTGAGGAAGAATCACAAAAAAAATGATTCATAATGTAAGGAAAATATTTTCAATAGAGAGTAGAGTTTAGCACAAAATATTTTTTTTAAATGGAAATAAACTATATCGTGTAGAGTAGGTATGTTTCTATAAAAATGTATAGTGAATAGAAATAAACTTTAGCAAACAAAACTTTAGCTATTACACAAAATATTGTAGCTTAAAAAATGAGTGCAAGCGAATGAGATACATTTAGTATGTAGAATGATTTTTTGGTGAGAGTTAAGTAAGTAGTGCAACCAATTTATAGTTTGTGTGCTTATAGTGAAATTTTGAAATCAACTTTGAAAACATTTGTTCTGATGTTTTCAGAACAATTTAATGTTTACAACTTTTTAGAACCAAAAACGGTCATCTTTTATTTTTGGTGTCAACAAATGTAAACAAAGTTGTACACCTCCATTGCTTTTCTCATTAAAGCTTACGAAGGATAACACAACAAATTTCAAACACTTCCCTTGCTATTATTATTAAAGTATATAGAGGACAAGACATGCCATTTCATATCGACATGCCATTTCATATCAATAAGCTTTTTTTTTTAGATATGACTCAGGTCCAACCAGTAGGTTCAACCACTGGTTCACCAACCTAGGTTAACAACCCGCCAATTCAAGTGGGTCATCACTCAAGACTTGTATGGACTAACCTGAATCAACAGGTCCACCTATGGGTCTAGGTTGGTTCAATGAACTACCAAGCCGGGTCGAACCCAATCCTTTCTCTGGTCTAGCTACAACTTCTCGTCTATTGAAAAATGCATAAACCATAAACTCAACTCCCTTACACTGCATCATAACATGCTTAGATTTTGACCTTTGACTTCTTATTTATTCAATCCCTTCTAATCTTATTTTAGGTTTTAAATTCAATTTTGGATGGTTTGTCATTTTGGGTTTGTAAATTCAAAAATTTGGCATCGTATGCATTGAGCAAACTATCAACTTTAGATTATATCTAAAGAGAGCATTTTTTGCATTTTGAAAGTCTTTGACTAAGAATAGGAAGATCATAATTATATAATGTTCTCTAAATTTTGAATGAATTTGACATAAAGTATTTACACTTGATGTTTATTGATGCAAAGGATATGCTTCTTCAAATTTTTAGTACAACATTTATTGTTGGATGAAATCATAAATCATGTATAAAGATTATGTTCTATAATATCTTTGAACATACATTCATGTACATGGACCTTAGCAAATTCTATACTTTTGATGATATTTTGTGATTATATAATCATATAAGCTAAGTTTTATACATTTTAGTTGACTTACTTTCATAGGTTTGACTCAATTGTGAACTTATTTTAGCTAATCTCCTTAGATTTTCAACTCTCATTGATGAGACTTGTTGCTATCAACTCAATGGTCAATTTGAATAGGGATAAGTCATTTGTTGTGCCTCTTAATTCCAAGTCTCCTTGGGTAGCCTAAGCCATCAGTGTAGTAAATAGTCTAAAGATGAGTAACTTTCATGTGTATTTACTAACGGATTGAGATTTGAATGATAAATATTATGAAATACTTTGTAATTATTTACATGTTAGTGGTAGAATTTGGAAAATTATGGAATTTGGGAAAGATATGTTCGATTACCAACTAAGTTGTAACACCCCAGAACTTGCATGTCATAGCACTACCATATTTTAACCCTAGTAGTTGACATGCTAAGGTGTTTAGGAATCTATAATGTCTTAAATCTACAGTTAAAACAAAAATCTTCCAACTCTTATAATTCATCTTCATAAATACATCATAAACGAGTGGCACTATGAATATCACTCGATCTATTGAGTACATGAAAATGATCTAAAAGGCAGCCTATAGATAACCAAAGTACTAGAGCTTAAAGCTCAACAACAACTAATACTAAAAGAACCAAAGATCCATAGGAGTTTCAAATACTCTAACAATACTAGCCATAAAGCAAATCAACTAAGTCTTAGATGACTTGCCAATAATAACATGAAGTAACCTTAACAAAACTAAACAAGTAGCAACATGTAATAGCCAAATCAAAAAGGAGTTTCATCTCCTAATGCAATTAAAACTCTCAAACTAAGCATAATTGCTCCCATTATTAAGGTAACAATAAAGTACCTCCTCATCATAATAAGAGTCATATCCAAAGTCCTATGACCCTTTAGTCCATCAAAGGTATCTGTACCTATAACTAAAGTACAAAGAACCCCTAAAAGTTGAGCTAAAGCCCAGTATGGAATATACAGCTACAAGTACATAAGCAAGTATAAACAATTTCACATGCATCACAAGTAAAAATAAATGAATCACACATCGATTTATTATCTTCATTAAATACAACAAAGATCACTGTCTTGGTGTCCTAAGATTTGGAATAACTTATGACCTTAATAACATGCAATTGTATAAGTACCATATAGTTTAGTATTAGGTCCTCTCCAACACTTATTACTAAGTAGTCTACCTAAATCTATCTATATCATGTCTATGGGGGACTCCACTCAAGACAGCATTATGCATAGATTAATAGCTATCTTTCCAATACATTAGTCCTCCCAAGGTATTGCCCATAGCCAAACATACATAACACATCATTAGTTAAGGTTGGATAATCAATTAGTCCATTTAGTTCATTATCTTACATGAACAATCACACAAGAAGTATCTCATAGCTAGAATGGATGGCTCAAAAGGAATCAAAGAATCTCTTTGAATAGAAACTGACAACAAAGAAAACTACAACTCAAAACATATTTCAACTCATCTTAGTTATTTCTTCAACTTAACACTACTTTACCTTACTCCATTACCATATCTCTTAAGAGCCCTTGGGACGATTTTATGAAAGATGCATTAAAACAAACTTAAACTTGATAAAAAGATTAGAAAACACTTGACTTTAAGGTTAGAAAAGGTTTTAGAAAGAAAAGCTTCACTAGCAAAAGGAGAAAAATGAAAATTAGAGAAGCATAAGGGTGTATGGCCACAACATGACCATGTTCATGGCTCGTGTATCTCACATCATACTATAAAACTCTTAGCATCGATCACAACACAATACTAGGTTAGAATTTCACACCAACAATTTCTAACTCAACCTAATAATTCTCCCTTCTACTTAACCTTCTACCTTAACTTCTAAACACCATAATCAATTGCACTCTTAACACCTACACTAGCAACTTAACATACATACGATATATGTCACAGATACACACACATGCAATAAACATCACACTATAACCACTTGATTCTATAACTGCACTAACTTAACTTGAACCAAACTTATTAAAGAAGAAATCTTTTTAGAAAAAAAACAAAATGATGAAAAGAAACTACTTATGGATGAATACCATACAATCGTCCATGAGGATATACAAAAGCTCCACAACGTTATGCAATTTTAACTAGAAAACCTTACTAAGAATCCTTCAGACAACCCTCAACGAAAACTTTACCTTAAAAATCCCCTTAACACAACTTTACTTCTAATTTATTTTGCTAATCTTATAGAAAAACTTCGATTTCAAAGCTATTCAATAGAGAAGGACAAGAAACTGGCTAAGGTTTTTCAAACGTGAAAAGAAAGAGAGAGAAATGTTAGGAAGATATGGAATGCGTTTTAGAATATGGATGGATAGGGAATTTAAATGTAAGGAAGGTCAAGAATCGATGTGCTTTAGGTGCTCAACAATCATTAGGGCTCACCTCGAGTTTAAGGAATGGGTCCTTCTTGTAGACAAGAAATAGGAATGGAATGTTTCTTAGCCCAAACTGAAAATCGAGCCAAGGACATGACTTACTATGATTGTACTTACACCATACACTCGATATGATCATGAATGGTGGTAATGTGAGTACTTACTACTAATTCCCAACTAAGATATAATTAAATAAGAGTGAAGAAGGGAGTTCAAGTGTAATGCAATGAACCAAAGAAGCAAACCAATTTCATTAGTGAAGAAGATGTTGTCTACATGTCTTACATGGATCTTTATATACCTACTAATTTAGGGAAACTTACTAAAACGGGAAAATGACAAAAGGGAGTACAAATTAAGAGGAATATACATGCATAAGGATTGGGGTATAAAAGGAATATCCAAAAAAGATTCCCACTAGTTAGTGCTCATTATGACTATCAAAACATATGTAACTTAATCGTTGGTTGAGAGGCTTATACTAAGGTAGATGCCAAGATAGTTAGGTCATATCTTATGGATGAGTTAATAGTTGAGTTTGATTAACTCAGATTTACGGAGAAGTGGAATCTTGTTATTCTTGAGTTGTTCCTATTTAGGTCGAGATTAAGATAGAGGCTCAGAGGCTATAATAACCGCGAAATAACTCAACATGTAATGAGAGGGAAATCCTTTAACATAGTTCAACTTATCCTTGGCAAGTTGTCCTTTCAAAACCCAACTTACTAGGGCTTAGAGTCCTTTAAGCCTTTAACTTATGATAGGACCAAAGCTCAGTAATGTGGGTTGGAAGGTTGGTGAAACCAGGTTGATGGTAGCAGTGAGAGAGTGATGAGTTCTAAATTAGTTATATTTTAATTAGTGATTTTTCATGATTTTTCCCTTGATATTTGAGTTTATTTTTAAATAATAATACTTAATTGAGTAAATTTTTTTTTTTTTAGGTTTTAAAATGATCTATGCGAGAAAATGAGAAGATAGAAACAAATTTCACTTAAATCGAAACTAAAATGAGTAAGTTATGTAGGTTTGAAGATTGACATAGCCCAATAATATGACTGTGTCATTTTTAGGAAAAATTGGAGCTAATTTTCAATTGTTGAAGCTTAGAACACAACTAAAAGATACAACCATGTCCTAAGTTGTGTCGTTTTTAGTTTAAAAAAAAAAAGAAACAAATGTGAATCACAACCCAGTACAGACCACAAGGTACGGTTATGTCTTTGGTCTCGTCTTTTCCAACCGACCTATTTTTTTTTATCTCTTCATATATAAAGCCTTATTATGGTTTATTTAAGGGGGAGAACCTTTTGACATGACCTGGAGAGAGCTTTTCAAGACAAGAACACTCAAGAAGTGAAAGGATCACCAAGAATTCAAGATTCAATTTTTCTTTAGACTTCATGATTTTCTTTCTTACTAGTTTTTACTCTTTATTTTTAGATCCTTATTGTGCGATGTATAATGAGTAGATCTTTCATGTCTAGGTCTTTTGAAACTTAGATCTATTCATGTGCTATGATTAATATTTGATTTATTTAATTCCTTAGTCTTTTCTTTAACTATATTTGTATCATGATTTAGGTTATTATTTTTGCGGGTAAAAATCTAGAGTTTAATATCTTATAAGAGAATCAAGAGATTTCTTATAAGATTAGATTTAAGCATAGTTGATAAGAATTATTGCAAGATTAGAGATAATTTGCAAGATTCTCTTGGAATTTCAAATTAAAGCGTAGAGAATTCATTGTTCAATAATGTAATCTTAGATCATGCTATTAAGAAGATATTTTAATAGTTGATTTTAGGATTGGAGTTAATTGACTTGAGAGAGTAACTGACTTGAGAGAGTGATTAACTTTCGTAGAGAATTCTTCCGGACAAGAAATACTAAAGAATAAATTAAATTATCTTTAGAGAAATCACATGTTAAATCTAAGAGAAATAAGATCTATGTACAATATTAAATCTTAAATTAATCTCCAATTGAATTGCTTTCTTGCTAATTATTGAATTGCATCTTAATTAATCTTTAAATTAGTTTTAATAGTAATTTAGGTTTACTTCTTTATGTTTCTTGAAATTTAATTTATTAGTTAGATAATAGAGACCTAGTAAGCACTAATAGTCAAAGTCTCTAAGGGATCGATACTTTGACTTAATCCACTATTACAATTTGATAGGGTGCACTTGCCAGACACATCAAAGAGGTCAAATTCTCATCAACTCCCTAGTGATCTTGAAGATTTGTCCTCAAATCATCTTCCTTAGTCTTATCTAAGACATAGGGGGTCATGTCAGATATATTGAAGGTAGGAGACACACCCATAGCCTTTTGGCAAATCTAATACATAAGCATTGTCACCAATCTTTTTCACGATTCTAAATGGTCCATCAACTTAGGGCGACAATTTTTTACTCCTTCAATTAAGGAACCTATCTCCAAGTTTTAAGATTACATCCTTCCTTTCATGGCTACTGACCTCTATTTGCTTGGATATTGTCTATGCAAGCTACTCAAAGACTTTCCAATGAAGTTTTTTAAACTCTTTAGTTCACTGCATTGCTTCTTAGCTCTCTTCTCTGATAACTAGACTAATGATCATTCCCAAAGGTAGTGTTTGATCAGCATCGTAGACAACCTCAAATAGTGATTGGGCAATAGAGTTGTGTTGAGATCAATTGTATGTGAACAGTAATATTTGTATGCATAAGTCTTAAATTGTATAAATTCATCCTTATTGTAGCTTACAACAAGGCATCCAAGTGTCCTATTTACTTCAGTCTACCCATTTGTTTAGGGGTAACAAGTGATGCTAAACACGAGCTTTGTCCTAATTCTTTTCCATAATGTTTTCTAGAAGAAAGGGGTAAATTTTAGGTCTTCGCCTGATACTGCGCTATAGGGAACTTTATGAAGCCATATGATCTCCTACGAGAAAAGGTTAGCAATATTTAAAGCATCGTATGTCTTTTAGTAGGGGATGAAATTGACCATCTTGTTGAACTGATCTACCATGACTATGATGGAGTCATAATGTTAAGTAGTTTGTGGTAAGTTGAACATAAAGCCCATGCTCAAGTTAGTTTATAGTTTGGTTGATATTGGCAAAGGTTGATACTCTCTATAAGGTCCTTTCTTCCCTTTTGCCTTCTTGCACACATAACACCTTTCTAAGATTTCATAGATGTCTATTATTTCACTTCGAAAGAAATGCTCCTTTCATAGCTCATAAATCTTTTTCTCCCCAAAATGTCTTGCTAGCCCTTTATCATAGGCTTTGAACTAAAAGGCTCATGTACCAATATGTTTGGAATGCATAACCATCCTCCTTTATACAGGTACCCATCAACTTGGTAATACCTATTCGTAACCAACATACCCTTACATTTTGCCATAATAGGGCTAAAGTATCCATCTTATTCAAAGAGCTTCGTTAGCATCCCAAAGCTAACTATTTTAGCTTGCATTTAGGTGACTTGTACATGGTGTCTAAATAAGGTAGATCACATACGAGAAAGTTTTGAGGAACTCCACCCATTTAGCTTGCTGTTGAGAAAGTTTTTATTGCCATTTAAGGCACTTCAAAAACTCATGATTTGTGTAAATCACAAATTCGTAAGGTAACAATTAGTGTTGCCATAAAGTTAGAGCTCAAATGAGGGAATAAAATTCCTTCTTATATACAAAATAGTTTATGGCAACCCCATTAAGTTTCTTACTAAGATAGGCTATGGATTAGTGTTGTTGCATAAGCATAGATGCAATGCCCACTCTAAAGGCATTACACTCAAGTTCAAATACCTTATCAAAGCTCGATAGCGCTAACATAGATGCAGTCATAAACTTCCTCTTAATCTCTTTAAAGCCCTACTAAACTTGATTTGTATCGAGCCTGAAATTTCGGTTTTTCAATTTCCTTGATCCAATTAGTATTAAACCTAAACCCATTTGACACTAACCCTTGACTAGAAATTTAAGGAAAATATGGTTCTCTTACAATTGATTATAACTTAACTTTTTCCTGATTGTGATCGGGCGGTAACTCAACTCTTTTTTCTAAGCTCTTATTGTTTGGTAGCACTATTTACTACTATGAGAATTTGTAATCTATAATGACCATGAATCTTTGAAGCACCTTAGGAATCAAAACAAACTTTTGAAAAGACAAGCCGAATGGCTCGAGTTTATAGATGGTTTTTCTTATGTGATTGAACACAACAAAAGGTAATACCAATGTGGTTGCAGATGCTTTATCATGTTGACAAATCTTGTTAACCACCCTACAGACGAAATTATTGGGATTTTCATTTATCATTAAGTAGTATGCTCGTGACCCCTATTTTGGTCCTATTCTTGTGCAATGCGGAGAAGGAATTGCTATTAGAGGATATTATATCAAGAATGGCTATTTGTTCAAGGATCGAAGATTGTATATACCGACTTGTTCCACATGAGAACTACTAGTTAGAGAAGATCATAGTGGTGAATCATCTGGTCATTTTGGAGAGACTAAAATAGCTAAACTATTAAAAGAGAACTTTTACTAGCCTAGTATGACTAAGGATGTCCATAAGGTAGTTGGGAGTTACAAAGTATGCAAGAGGGCTAAGGGAAAAAGAGAGCTACATGGAGAGTACATGCCTCTACCTACACCAACCTCACCTTAGGCTGACCTTAGTACGGACTTTGTCCTAAGGTTGCCCTGGACATCCAGAGGAAAGGATTGGATCTTTGTTGTAGTGGACTACTTCAACAAAATGGCATACTTTATTTCATACCATCAAACTAACGATGCTTTATATATTACTTATTTGTTTTTACAGGAAGTTATCTAATCACATGGAGTTCCAAAGATTATTGTTTCAGATCGTAACATAAAATTCTTTAGCCATTTTTAGAAGACTCTTTGAAGAAGACTTGAGACTAAACTTGTGTTGAGTTCTAGCTGTTACCCTCAAACTGATGGCCAGATTAAAGTGATGAACAAAACCTTAAGTAATTTACTCTGGGCTGTCATAAGAAAGAACTTAAATGATTGGGATCTGTGTTTACTAGTAGTGTTCACATACAACCAAACTATCTATAGCACCATTGGGAAGACTCCATCCAAGATCATTTATGGCCTTAATCCTACTATTTCTCTAGATCTAATTGGTGCCCCTACAGCTGCTAAAGAGAGTCGATTTGGAGTCGATCGATCCTAAGAATGGCAAAAGCTGCATTAGTCCATAGTAAGGAAGATCACCAAGTTTAACTAAAGACAACAAGGGACCAATAGTCATGATTGTCAAATTGTTTCTTTCAAACAAGGAGATTTAGTATGGATTCACCTCAGTAGAGAATGATTCCTGCACTTGAGATAGAACAAGCTATCTTCATGAGCTAATGGTCTATTTAAGGCCCTAAAGAAGATCAATCGCAATGCCTACTAGATTGAATTGCTTAATAACTATGGCGTTTCCTCCATCTTCATTGTGTTTGACCTAATTCTTGACCAACTAAAAGAAGAACTAATAAATGCCAAGATAGAACAAGAGCTCAAGATCACTCTAGATTTGAGAACAAATCTTTTCAACCCCTAAGCAGATAATAGGAACCAAATCCTTGGACTAGTCATGCATAGCCAAGCTAGAGAACTCTAAGGACTCACACGGAGGATACTAGCTCGAAACTCCATTTAAGACGAGGACTCCGATCCTAACATGCACTTTTCTCATTTCTGTCAACTCAAATACTAAGCTCTAGTATGGGCTAACACAATTTCTAAGCTTCCAAGTAGAAGTGCTGACCTATCAAGCAACTCCTATCCATTACCAAGCTAATGTCTTGATCTAGTTAGTCTCCGAGCTAATTAGCATCAGCCGAGCTGCAAGATACTTAACTTGAAGAGGAACTGAACATCCTTTAGTGTTCAAACTCTAACCCAAACCAGATTGAGTCTACTCTAACAACTGATCCTTTTGTCGCTTCATCCGAATTGTATTATATTCTAACCAACTGGCCACCATGCAATACGTGTCTTCTAGCACAATATTCTAGATGAATCATTTACTTTTCCATACAAAATATTCTTTATCTCTTTTACCTATTTTTAATATATCTCATGTATTTCAATTGTAGATTACCCTTCTTATCTTTTCTATGTATGCTTGTAACCTTAGTAGGGATAGTATATAAAGCCAATTTATTTTTATATGTAGACCTCAATTATATTATCAAATTATTCTAAGTTTCCTTTTGTATGCAACCTAAGTGTTCTCATTCCCTCTTTAGTTCATATATATTCCCTTTAGCAAGGAGAAGTGATGAGTAACCCTACAATTCGAAATAATGAGTCATATCTGGCGAATTGTAGGTTGAGCAAGATCAATTAGTGTTTCATATCCAGTTGGTAGCAGCCCAAATTTGATAATCTTATTTATTTTCTTTCAACTCCTTCCGTTGTGGTGTTCCTCCATGTATACAACCTAGGAGGCACATCATTGAGATTATATTTGATTGCATGTTTTGACTAGGCTTGGGCTTAGTTTTATTTATGGACTAAAGGTTTTGAGTTGGGTCAACTACCTTAATGGGCCTAGGTTTGTGTTTGGGTCAATTGCATTAATGGTTGAGGGGTTAATGTTTGATTCAATTACCTTAGCAGACTAAGGGGTTTGTGTTTGGATCGGCTACCTTAATAAGCTGAGAGTTTATATTTAGGTTGGCTACCTCAATGGGCCAAGGGTTAGTGTTTGGGTTAGCTACCCTAACGGGTTGAGGATTCGTGTTTATGTTGAGCCTATAAGAATTTATAACCGTTAGTAAATTTATTCCTTTTACTCTCATTTTATTTATTTATTTATTTATTTTGTGAGAGAGAAAAATAAGGCTTTTATTTTTCAAAAACCAAGTGATATAAATAAGGGTAGGGATTTTTGGAGTTCTATTTACATTTCCCTTAAGGAGAAAGAACAATGGCTAGATGAATTCTATTGAAGAACTATTTGTAAAAGGGGAATACTAAAGAATGAAGAATGATAAACTAAAGGGAACTTTTACTATTTTGAAAAATTGGAATACAAGAAAACAAAGATAAAGAGCCTAACATTTATTCTATATTATTATTCAATGAAACTTGACATTTATTCCAAGCCCCTTAGCTATAATTCAAAAAACACTAATCTAACTCTCGTAAGTGAGCTTTAAGGTCTTCTAGCATTGCATAGGTTTCTCTAAGGACTTGTTCAAGGAGGACTTTTAAGGCTTGATTGTGAGCTTTAGAACATTCTAGCTTCTCTCTAAAATAGGTAATTTCAGCTTTTAGCAACTGTTCACAAAGTCTAAGGAGGTCATGTAGCCTATCAATTCTCTGATTGTTTAATTGGTCACCCGTCATTATCTTTAGGCCTAAACACTTCATGGACAAGAATCATTTATCAATGAAACAAAAGAATGTACGTGGAAACATTCATATGCTAATTACATTGGGTTAATACATTGTTCCTTAAGTTGCAACCCTATTGTTGAAAAAAAAATAATTACATTTCTAAAATACTTCAATATTAGTAAGATTGCAACTTTTAGGAGTAGTGCATTAACTCAAGGTTTAAGGAAAGTATGCAATTAGAGTGGGTTCTAAAGATCCTTAAGCTTTATGACCTTACGTGTTTCTAAGGAAATGATTCATTGATCACATCGAAGCTTAAGTGGGGTGACCTAATCAACCTTGAATAGCAATTATCCCACAACACCCGAATCCTACATAATGACCCCTCATCCTAGGGTCTTAAGACAACTTGGATTTGACCATATCTACTCTGCATCCTTGATGCAATCATTTTCCCCAATATCCTGAGTATGTTGCATGCAAAATGAATATAACAATGTAAAACAAAAAGTATCTATAAGAAAAGAATCATTATAAAAATAACATAAGTACTTTGAAAGATAGATTTAATTTCGGAAGGTTTAGGTAACTAGCCCCCTTCACGTCCCTAATGGATTTCAGTTTTTTATTTTCCTTATTCCAATTAGTATTAAACCCTAATCTATTTAATACTGATCATTGAATAGGAATTTTAGGAAAATATGGTTCTCTTTAAATTTTAAAAAAAAAATTAGAGTTACCATCCGATCAAGGCTGGGAAAAAGCTAAGTTATAACTTATAACTAATTTGGTGGATTAGTTATAACTTAACTATTAGGTTACGTAAAAACCAATTTCTTAAAAAATGAGTTTGGTAGTAGTGCCACAAAGTTTAGTGGTGGATTTGGCGGTTTTCGAAATGGAGTGGTGGTGATGGTTGTAGGGTGCTTCACGTAGTGGTCTCTAAAGTTTAAGAGGATATTGTGTTAGGTTTTTAGGGATCCTGATCGTCCTAGTGTAGTTATTTCATACCTAGGTAATGTCGTTAGTGGTGGTGCACGAATGTTAATCGACAATGGCTAAGGTTTAGATTGGTAGCAATGGTGGTGAGGCTAGGGCATACGAAATTGGTTAAGAGTGGTAGAGCTTGAGTGCTAGTGGCTTAGGGAATTCAACCTTAGTGGTAGTTTTGTTGAAAAACCACCATACTTGTACAACAAGCTAAAGAGATAAGGTTATGAAAATCCTAGAGAGAGTGTGTGTAGTTTACATGTTTGGGATGATGGTGAGTGAGAAATGATGATTAACCGAACTTAAGCAGCATCTCCTAGCTTAGATTAGCATGGAAACTCATTGAATACCATGGATTCGTGTTCAAATTGAAGAGGAGGATTTAGGATTCGATTTTTATTATAGGCGCAAATTGAAGTACAAAATTGGTCAAAACCATGTCCAAGATGTTTGCCTTTGCCAAATTTAATAAATAGAAGCTTTGAAATCATCAATGCAACATGAATCAATCTTGAGCAAAATTTACCAGTCAAGATTTTTTCTAATTTTCAAACCATTTTAATCCTCCAAAGATTGAATCTAGACATGTGTCTTTATGCTAATTCATAGTATTCCACACCTACTTCTCTATTTTGCCATTCATTTGGTGAAATCGTGCATAAAATCAGATAAAAAATGAATGTAAAGTGAGTTGACTAAGCATGTTCTTATTTGAGAAAATAAGGGAAAAGGAAGGAAAAGGGGGAAATAAAGAAAAAAGAAAAAAAATTAAAAAATGTTGACATGACACTACGTGGCTCCATGTCAGCCATGCAACCCAACCAGCAATTGCCATGTATCAAAGGAGATATGTAGCCTAATAAAGTCGTGACACTTAGCGGTTTAAGGATTAAGATACATAAGGTATGATTTGCACCAAGCAAGAATTGAACCTAAGACCTTTAACTCATTCTAAGACTAAGACTAAGTGAAATATCGAATAGGTTGTTGGCTTATGCCCTGATTTTTATTACAACCAAATCATATTTAACCTAAAACAATTTGAGCTATTCTATAAAATAAAAAAAACCAATGAATTAAAATAATCTACCTAATGACCCAATATAACTTTAAAATCTTATTTTTCTTAAGAAACTATTTTCCTAAAAATGTTTTATAGCCTAAAAATCTAGTTTACCTAAAATGTTCTATTTTGCTAAAAAAAAGAGATCTATTTTCTTAGAAAATTCTATTCTCCTAAAAAATCCATCTATCATTTTTTTTTTCATTTTTCAATTATTTTATTTTTCTAAATTTTTAATTTTTTGTATTTTCTATTAGTTTTTTAATTTTTTTAGTAGTTTATTTTTTTTGTATTTTCTTTTTCTAAATTAGAAACCTTTTTCCTATTAAAAAAAAAATTCTAAAACTACAAGGGGGTGAAAAAAAAGGGGGTGTCTACAATTTGTCCATCTAAATTCCATGCCTTTTTTAGTCAACTTGGTAAGAAGGGCAACAATAGGGCTAAAGTTGCGGATAAATCGTCTATAAGAGGATGCTAATCCATAGAAACTTCTAACCTCAACTATACTCCATGGGGTCAACTAACTAACTATGGCATTGATCTTCTTTTCATTCACTCATACTCCATCCTTCCCAATGACAAATCCAAAAAATACCACTTTAGGTACACAAAAAGTTTACTTCTTTAGACTATCGTGTAACTTCTTAGTTTAGAGTACGTTGAGTACTTCTCCGAGGTGTTTAGCATGCTTGGAAAGGCTCTTATTATTGACTAAGAAGTTGTTGAAGTATACTACAACACATCTACCAATCAAATTATGCAGCACATGGTTCATCAAACGCATAAATATGCTTAATGCATTAATTAGTCTAGATGGTATGATTGTCCACTCATATAGTCCATGTTGTGTTTTGAAGGTGGTCTTCTACCTGTCTCCTTCTTTCATCCTAATTTAACGATATCTTCTCTTCAAATCTATCTTAAAAAACATTTGAGCGCCATGTAGCTCATCCAATATATCATTTAACCTAGGAATGAGATATCTATACTTTACTGTAATCTTGTTAATAGCTTATCTATCTACATACATCCTCTATAAGCCGTCTTTCTTCTGCACAAGTAAGGTAGGGATGATAGATAGACTAGTACTTTCCCTCATAAACCCATTTTCAATCAATTTATTTACCTGCCGCTTATGTTCCTTAGCTTTGGTAGGGATCATACGATATACAAGCTTATTTGGTAAGCTTGTACCGGGTTGCAGATTTGTGGTGTATTCTATTCCATGCAAGGCGGTAATCCCATCGGTAGCTATTAAGGAATACGTCGACATATTTGTCCAATAAAGCTTAGACTTCAATTAGAACTGAATCCAGGTCGGCAACTTTCAATAACTACTTAACTATTAGTAAGTATATTGGGTCGACCTTTTTCAATGCTTGCATTAATTCACTGTAGCTCATGTATAACATCTTCTTCTTCTAAACTTGACTAAGGTTAGCCTGAGCCTCATGTACTTCTTGACAAGTCATTAGGTAGAGGATTGCCCTCTTCCTATCCTCTTCGAACAAATAAGTGTTTTTATACTAGTCATGTAGTATTTGCTAATTAAACATCTAAGGTTGACCTAGTAATACATGAGATGTACGCATCAACACTACATCATACAGTACTTCATCTCTATATCTATCTTCAATAAAGATCGACACACGAACTTATTAGGTCACATATAAGGCACCCTTCTCAATCAACTAATGAAGCTTATAAGCTCAAGGATAAGGTATAGTAGGCAATTTCAATTGAGTAACCAAACAAGTTGCTACCGTATTGGTATAACTTCCTCCATCAATTATCAGTATGCACAAATTTCTACTGACACAATAACCGATGTGGAATATATTGCCTCTAAGCTTCCTCTTTAGTCGTTACCACATTAAGAGCTAGGTAGACGACCATATTTTGAAATTACCCTCTCTCATTTCCAACAACAGCCTCTTCATCCTCATAAAATTCATCTAGGAAGCCTCCAATCTCTGCCTCATGCCCTTTAATCTTCTCTTCTAACTCCTCTTTATCGGTATTCTCAAGCTCGTATCCTTTCATTGCCATGACCTACTTATTTGGACATTACGATACAATATGTTCAAATCCAAGGCATTTAAAATATTTTATTTCTTTAGTCATCCTTCCTGAGCTTTGGTTTATTTCATTCTTCGTTTGGTGGCATCAAATTTATCCTTCCCTATAACATCATTAAGTCAACTAAAGGTCAAATTATGTCAATTTAAATCAAAATTGTATGGAGGTCAGTTGACATTAGATCAACCTTGGGAAACAATTCGACTAATTGGAGGTCAGTTCGGTTGATTGCATAGTTGCGCAATTCGGATGCTTCATCCAAAGTGCCAATCTTCTTTACTTCCACTATATTTCCAATATCATATCTTAGGCTAAAAATAAACTTAGCGATAATTATGGCTTCAGGTTGGTCTATATCACAGCGGATCATCAATAGTTGGAATTCTTAGACATAGTCATGCATACTTTTGCCACCTTGTTTAAGCTCTTGAAGGCGCTTGAACGTTTCTTATTCATAGTGTTTAAGAATAAATCTATTCATTGGACACACTTCATCTCATTCCAAGTGTTGATTTTTTAACAGTTGTAGACACCCTATTTTTACTCTCTTTTTTATTTATTTTGTTTTAGAATTTTTAAAGGGTCCTAAATTGGAAAAAATATACAAAAACTTGAAAATTAAAGAAAACCCAAAAAATATATAATAAGAAATTTAGGAAAAATACAAAAAATAGAAAATTAAGGAAAACCAAAAATATGCAATTTAAAAAAATAAAAAAAATAAGAAATTTAGAAAAAATGAAAAATTTAAGAAAGTACGTAGGAAATTGAAAAGTCACAAAAAATAAAAAATAGAAAAAATAGAGGATTCATCAAATATAGAAAATAATAAATTTCTTGTTTAAAATAGAATTTTTTAAAAGCAAAAGGAGGACCATTGGACTTGGGCTTAAATTTGAATCTAGCTCAAGTTTATGAACAAGACATAGACCAACGACCTAATGGTAAAACACTTGGACATATGCATTAGGTTTGATTGGAGGTCTTAAGTTTGAATCTTAGCAAAGGCAAGAAAAGCCTTTTTCTTTTTATAGAGGATATACTACCACGTGTCAAGGTTTCACCGTATTACGTATCCTAACACATGGCAACCTCGAATTAGTCAACGTTGACATATTATCATGTAGCATGCTACGTTAGCTACCACGTATCACTATGGGATACATGGCATACAACCACTGAACAATACAATTGATGTAATGCTACGTCAACTACCTTGCTCTCTCTTTCCCTCCTTTTTCCTTCAATTTCCTCCACTTTCTCGGCAAAATAGTAGCACCCCTTTCACTTTAGACTCATTTTTCGCACTTTTTCCACTTTTGAACACACAAATTAGTGAGTGATTCTTGTTCTACACATAGCATACTTCGAATAAAGCCCTAAAACACATCCAGATTCGTGCATTTGAGCATTTAAATCGGTGCTGAAAATTAAAAAAAAAAAAAACAAAAAGAAATTTCAAAAATTTTCATTCAATTCAATTTCAGCTTTCCTCATTTTCTAAGTTGACTTTAAGTATAAAACAAAGTTAGGGAATTCGTTTTGGGGGACACACAATCACGAGAATCATCTCACAAGCTTTCTGTCTCATTCGAGCTCACTTTCTCTCTCTTTACACACGTGACCACTCTCTCTCTTTAGTTCTCTCTTGCGAGCTTCCATTGAATCGTACCACCATTCTAGCTAAACTACCTACAACCTAGGCTCTCTAACCCAACCATAACCAACCCTCGCCATACCCCCTAGCAATATTTCCATAGACACTACCACCGAATCCTAGTCCATCGCAACCCTGAGCTCAAAACACTACCTTAACCTCCACATTGAGCTGAACCAACATCTCCATGAGGCTCACAGCATTCTTAAGACCAAGCCCCAACCCTTCACCAAGCTTTGGTAACCACTACGCACACTGTACACAACCATTACCGTCAACCAAACTTTAAACACCACCAAAACTGCCACAATACTCTACTGTACCTCCAACAAACCCCATAAGTCCAATCCAAAACACATGAAACAACTTTTACTTGCTTAAATTTCAACCTAAAAACACCTACGAAATGACCCTCATCCACCTACTCTTTCTTATCTCGTGCAACCCGAATCTAAGTGCCTAACCTGAAACGACCCAATTTGGATTTGTGCCTAGCTCCGACTCGTGCCTTGATCCACACGCCTAATCCAGTCCTTGGTCCAACTTTGGTTCATTTTGTTTCTTTTTATTTATTTATTTATTTATTTATGTAAATGGTAATGGTAATGTAAAAAAAAACGGGGGGGGGAGGGGCAGATGAAAAAGGAAAAAAAGGAAGAAAAGAAAAACAAAAAGGAAAAAAAAAAGAAGAAGAAAGAAAACAGTAGTCTATTTTATTTATTTATTTATTTTAATAGAAGTAGATAAAATAGAATAAGTAATAAATAAATAAGATAATACAATAAAAATAAAATAAATAAATAGGTTAGTGAATAAAAATTGTTTTGACACTTACAAAAATCGGGTTTTCTAAAAAATAAATGTACCCTTTCTAAATTAGGATTCTATTTAAAATTTCCAAAAACAAACTCCGATTTATGACCTTTTAGAATAATTTCCTTAAATAAGCTTAAAACAAGTATAAATGTAAATTCAACCATTTTTTAAGTTAAAACAAATCAACTTGTTAATATTTTCGAACGAACTATAGAAGTCTGATCTCAAATAGTGGATACGTAGGCACCCGTACATATGGGGCTACTTAAAATATGGAAAATTTTCCTTTTTCATCTTTTGTAAATAATTGATCACTTTATCTTATTAGAATTAAATTAAGTTGCATGTAAATAGATTTCAGTAAGGGTAATTTGGAAAAGCAAAATTAAAATTGGAAAGTTAAAAAAGTGGTATCCGTTGAGGATTTAAAAAATTAGCTCTCGAATCTAGATCTTTGGTTCCTAAAAAATCATTTCAACAAAAAAATCGGTTTTCTCGAAAAATCAATAGCTAAGTTATAATCAATCCACTAAATTAGTCATAACTTAATTCTTTTTCCCGACTCCGGTCAGGTAGCGACTCCCAAGCGTTTTTAAAGTTAAAAGAACCGATTTTCTTTAAACGTTAGTCGACGGTTAGTATTAAATAGGTAGAGTTTAATATTGATCAGTTTAAAAAAGACTAATTTATGAAAATCGAGAAGAAAAACCAAGCTTGATAACTTAGTGACTCCATTAGGGACGTCAAGAAGGTTAACTACTTAAAAACTTTTTGAAATTAAATTTGCCTCTTAAAATACCCATGTTATCTATTTATTTGTTTATTTATTGTAATATACTTGTTTTTAGATTATTGTATTCATTTTTGCATGTACATACTCGAGACATTGGGGGAATGATTGCATCAAGGATGCAGGGTAGATACGGCTAGACTCAAGTTGTCTTAGGACCTTAGGTGGGGGGCCATTGATAGGCTTCGGGTGTAGTGGGGTAATCACCACTCGAGGTTGATTAGACCACTCCACTTAAGTTTTGATGTAACGAATAAACCATTTCCTTAAAAACGTGCGAGGTTACAGAGCTTAAGGATTTTTAAAACCTACCTTAATTGCATATAAAACTTTTAGACTAGCAAATAAATAGTAATGGGGCTTGTCACCTGCGAAAGGTATGAACACAATCGAAATTTCATTATACCAAAAAAAAAAAAGTTGTAATATACTTTCCTTACACCACCAAATATAATTTTATCCTTTTGTATAGAATTTTTCCACTGTAAAATTATCGTTTTCCTATAAATTTAATATAAATAACATTGTTATGTAACATTTCAATTTCCCTATATTATAATAATGGAATTCTGGTTAAGTCTTAACCCTAAACCCTTTTATATTACCACATTATTATTTAGTCGCCAGTTCTCCTCTCTACATCTACATGACCTCATATTGCATTTTTATTTGCCTATAAATATTCATTAGTTTTTGTTTGAATAATTTTTTGAAAGAAAAAGTAAAAAGGAAAGTCTTTTTTTAATAACATCATGAGAGTCATGTCTTTAGGCTTCTAAATATTTGATTTACAAGTCCTTTTCTCTGCGCTTTCTATTCTAACTCTTTCTAATCATTTTTCCTATACATCCTTAGGATCATTTTTCTTGTAAGATTATAAATATTTAAGCTCTTGATCCCTTACAAATGTTTTCTTCTCATAACTTGTAAATAAGTCTTATCCTTATATTCCATTTTTCCTTTTCTCTCTCTTAAAAAGAAGAGTATTCTTTCAAATAAAGAAAATAAAATGAAGAAGTTGCTAACATGTGAAGATTCTTATCTGGAGTAATGGCCAACAATGGAAATAACAACAAACTTGATGACACCAACCCTACAGAAGTAAGATTTCATTCATTAGAGTAAACTATGTAAAAAATTGCAAATCAATTAAGTTTTCTTGCTAACAGTATTGCTTTACTTAGAGCCACATCAAATAAAGAGCACTCTAGAGCCCTCTATAGAAAGAATATTGAAGCTCTACCCACGGAAATAGAAGAGAATTATCTAAAAGCTAATCCAATTGAGTCTTTTGAATTAGAAGGGCTCTATCCAAAAGTCAACCCAACTTTTGAGCCTAACACATATTCATTCCTAATAAATAAAAAGTTGATTAACTCTGGGGCTAACCAAGACAATTTAAAGAATAGGAAAGGAAGTTGACCCAACAAATCATTAAGAAAATGAGGGTGTTCGAAGGCTATGATGGATTTGAGCAGGCTGAGATCACTAACCTTTCTACATTTGATGTTAAGGCCTACCTAGGAAAATTCAAAATACAAGAGTTTGAGAAGTATGATAGGACCAAATGCTCAAAGCTACACACCAGATTATACACTCGCAAAATGGGTAAATATGTTCAAAATAATCAACTCATGGTAAAAATTTTCCAAGATAGTTTAACAGGGCCTACATTAACCTAGTATGCCCAGCTCGATCTTAGCCAAATCAATACTTGGGAGAAATTAGCTTGGGCATTCTTTGAGCAATACAAGTTCAATATTGAGACAGCTCCTTCAATTTGAGACTTCTACACAATGAGAAAGAAGAAAATGAGTCATTTAAAGAATACACCCAAAGATGGAGGGGCATGACAACCAAAATCATTCCTCCTCTCCTTAAAAAAGAATTAATATATGTCTGCATTGACTCGTTGTGGGAACCATATTATGGAGACTTATTGGGTAATACAATGGTCAGTTTTGTAGACATAATACTTGCTAGGAGCTGAATTGAAGAAGCGATAAGGATAGGGAGGCTGATTGGAAAAAGACCAGCCCCACCAGATCCAAGGGCATATATAAATAATACAACGTCAAGACTTGCACCAAGCAAAAAATGCTTAAACGTACCCAAAAGAAGGTTCACTCAAATCCTTACTTCATTATCTTAAGTCTTTGACCAACTAAGAAATGGGGGCTTATCGCAACAAAAAGCCACAATGCCAAGTTACAAGCTGAGGAAATACGACCCAAATGCACAATGTGAATATCATATGGGTCAGTAAGGACATTCTACTAACAATTGCTAGGAATTGAAAAACGGTTTAAGACCTAATTGATGTTGGGGCAATCTAATTAGACTCAATTCAAGAATGGGGTTAGATTTCACGATGTTTGTGAAAGATAAGTGATTCAAATAAGGTGTTTTGTTTTCATTTCTCCTATTTTAAGATATCTCGTTAAGTTAAAAGGTTTAGAATGAATAAAGGCAAGACAAATCCCAAACACCAACCTTAAGACACTTTAAGAATCAAGTGGCATCATTGTGAGGATATTGAACTCATTCCTCAAAGGAAGTCTATCTTACATTTAATACCCAAATCAAAATGAAGTTAGGCAATCTTTTTAATATCCCAAACACAAAATCCTTTGTCAACCCCGTTGGACCTTTTATTAGGGTATTTTCAAAAATTAAACCCTATCAAGAACTACCCTTGCAATAGGGCAAAAAGGACGTTAAGAGCATCTATTAGAAGAAAAAAAGTTAAAATTAACTTGTGCTTGCTTTAATCGCATCGATTCAAAAGTGATTGTTACCATTGATAACTAATTTCCTCTAAGATGAAGAAAGGAATCCTTTCGAAACACTAAACACAAACCACATACGCTTTGAGCTATAAGCCAAAAGAAAGAACGATCATTTTTTGCCTTAAATGAGAGAGAGAGAGAGAGAGAGAGAGAGAGCGGGGGGGGGGGGGGTTAGGAGTGTGAAATGAAAATGAAAAAGGTGCTTGAGAAATAGATCTATACAAACAAGGTGATTAAGTCTAAAGCTCTAAAGCCCAAAAAGGATATGGGGTACAAAAACCCATTCCTGAATAAAAGACCCACATTTTGAATAAAGGCCCTAAAAACACAATTAAAGCAATTAAGCTTGAAAGAAGTCGAGGCAAATACTAAATTTCCCCCCAAAAATTATGATCCTAAAAGAAATTGCAACTGACACATAGCTTATGGCCTACCCACAATTACACCCCGCCTTAAAGGCCTTCTGATTAAAGAAGATAACTTATCCTTAATAAAAGCTATATTTGAAATTAAAGCAAGCACAATTTTAGTTTTACCTATAAGGTTCTTGACTTATAAACCTAAGTTGAAGTGCAATTCTTTTATAAAAAGTCATTTCTGTAATATCCATTTTGAAATCGAGGACTAAAAGCCTTTATTACATTATAGTCCAAAAAAGACCTAACAGATTGATTAAAAGTATATTACTTACAAGATGGACTATAATTTTTGGAATTGAAGTCAAGAGAGAGAAGTTTAAGTTTAAAGTGTGAGGAAGTCCTTTTAAACTAAACCTATCTTTAATGAGATATCCTTTGATAAGAAAAAATTTGAAGAAGTCATAGAAAGTTATTTGCCCTTGAAGGAAAGGAAAGGTTCTCTTAGACAAAGGCGGCTAAAAAGATCAAGTTGTTATGTCACTAAAAAGCCTATACACTAAGAGAATCAAAACCTATTAGTAATAAATTCGATTTCCTCTCATATTTGTCCTTTCTATTGTCTATATCCCCCTAGTGGTCCAAGTTTTCAACAAGACAAAAATTCACATTTCTTTTCAAAGTCGTTTTCTCCAGAGTCAACCCTAGTAGTAAGCTTCTACCATTACCCCGACAACAATTGTTTTCAAATAAGTTCACTTCTTATCATCCAAAGTTTAAGGATCTCTTCCAACATAAAAATTACTCCCAAGTTAGCCTTAGAGGCCAAAATCATCCTCTTTGACATGATCACCCTCATAGTTAAAGCTACCCACCTCTCTTTCTATCAAAGAGACTCTATCCCTAGTGTCAACTCTGTCTTTTACAATTGCTAATCAACAAATCTATCTTTTTCAAGATTTTTTACATAAACTCCTTTTGCTTTGGTATCCATGGATCATTTACTCTTTAGAACACTATCTATGTAGTAAAAACATCAAATCATATGATCTCAGCGCGTTATCCTAACCTTGAAATCCTTAGATCACATGCTCTTAGAACGCTATCCCAAGCCAAACTCTCAGATCGGATGCTCTTGGAGCGCTACCTTAATCTTGAAACCCTTGGATCGCATGCTCTTGGAGTGCTATCAACCCTTGAATCGCGCGTTCTTGAAGTGCTATCCCAAGCTTAAAACCCTTGGATCGCATGCTCTCAAAGTACTATCTCGATTTCTTATCACTCTTTATAAACCCGCCTAGGTTAGTGAGCTTAGAAAGGTACGACTAAGCTTCAATTCTTCTTTTTAGCTATTAAAGTGCCTCCTCTCTCTTTAACCTTTTCACCAAATCCTTAGTGTATCAAGTTTAGAGTAGCTAGGTAGCTAGTTTTTGCAATTCTTAAGTCAAAGTCCACCTATGGGGCAAAAATAGTGTCTTTTTTGTCTTTTTGGTGAAGTTTAAGGTAAAGTTTTGCTTAAACTTCACCACAAAAAGAGGTAACTGTAGATACCCTATTTTTACTCTATTTTTATTTATTTTGTTTTAGAATTTTAGAGGGTCCTAAATTGGAAAAAAATACAAAAAATAGAAAATTAAAGAAAACCCAAAAATATATATAATAAGAAATTTAGGAAAAATACAAAAAATAAAAAATTAAGGAAAACTAAAAATATGAAATTTAGAAAAATAAAAAAATAAAAAAAATGAAAATTTTTAGAAAATATGTAGAAAATTGAAAAGTCATAAAAAATTTAAAAAATAGAAAAAATAAAGGATTTACGAAATATAGAAAATAATAAATTTCTTGTTTAAAATATAATTTTTTAAAAGTAAAAAGAAGACTATTAGACCCGGGCTTAGATTAGAATATAGCCTAAGCTGGCCTTATTCATATGTGCAATTTAATTGCACATATAAATAAGATACATACCAACAGCCTAATGGTAAAATACTTGGCCATATGCATTAGGTTCAGTTAAAGGTCTTAGGTTCGAATCCTAGCAATAGTAAGGAAAGCCTTTTTCTTTTCATAAAGGATACATTGCCACATTAGGTACTGCTACATGTCAGGGTTTTACTATACTACGCGTCTTAACACGTGACAGCCTTAGATTGGTCGACGCTGACGTGGTGTTACTACGTAGTAAGCCACGTCAACTACTACGTATCACTATGAGACATGTGGCACACAGCCACTGCACGATGTAGGTAACGTGGCGCCACATCAGCCTTCTTTCTCTCCTTTTCCCTTCTTTTTCCCTCAATTTCCTCCACTTTCTCGACAAAACAGTAGCACCCCCTTCACTTTGGACTCTTTTTTCACACTCTTTCCATGTTTAAACACGCCAGTTAGTGAGTGATTCTTGTTCTATGCATAACATACTTCAAATGAAGCGCTAAGACACATCTAGATTCGTACATTTGAGCATTTAAATCAATGTTGAAAATTCAAAAAAAAAAAAACGAAATTTTGGAAATTTTCATTCAATCCGATTTCAACTTTCCTTGTTTTCTGAGTTGATTTTAAGTATAAAAAGGAGTTTGGGAATTCATTTTAGGGGACACACAATCATGAGAACCATCTCACAAGCTCTCTCTCTCATTCGAGCTCACTTTCTCTCTCTCTCTCTCTCTATACCCGCGACCACTTTTTCTTTTCAATTCTCTCTCATAAGCTTCCATTGAATCGCACCACTACTCTAACTAAACTACCTATAACTTAAGCTCTCCAACCCAACCACAACTAACCCCTGGCCATACCTCCTAACAATATTTCCATAGCTGCCACCACCAAACCTTAGTCTACCGCAACCCTAAGCTTGAAACACTACCTTAACCTCCACATTGAGCTGAACTAACACCTCCATGAGGCTTGCAACACTCCTAAGACCAAGCCCCAACCTTCACCAAGCTTCAGCAACCACTACATGCGCTGTACACAACCACCACCATCGGCCGAACTTCAAACACCACTAAAACTACCACAATTCTCCACCGTACCTCCACTAAACCCCATAAGTCCAATCTAAAATACATTAAACAACTTTTATCCACTTAAATTTTAGCCTAAAAACACCTACAAAGCGACCCTCATCCACTTGCTCCTTATCTTGTGCAACTCAAATTCGAGTGCTTAACCTAAACCGACCCGATCCGGATCTACACCCAACTCTAACCCACACCTTGACTCGCATGCCTAATCTAGTCCTTGGTCTAGCTTTAATTTGTTTTGTTTCTTTTTATTTATTTATTTATTTATGTAAATGTAAATGGTAATGTAAAAAAAAAAAAGGGAAAATGAAAAAAGGAAAAAAGGAAGAAAAGAAAAACAAAAAGGAAAAAAAAAAGAAAATAGTAGTCTATTTTATTTATTTATTTTAATAGAAATAGATAAAATAGAATAAGTAATAAATAAGTAAGATAATACAATAAAAATAAAAATAAACAAATAGGTTAGTGAATAAAAATCATTTTAACACTTACAAAAATCAGGTTTTCTAAAAAATAAATAAAAATTAATGGAACCTTTTCAAATTAGGACTCTATTTAAAATTTTAAAAAATAAACTCTAATTTATGACCTTTTAGGATAATTTCCTTAAATAAGCTTAAAACAAATAAAAACTAAATCCAACTGCTTTTTTTAAGTTAAAACAAATCAATTCATTAATATTTTCGAATGAACTACAGAAGTTTGATCCCAAATAGCGGGTACATAAGTACCCGTACATATGGGGTGACTTAAAATATGAAAATTTTCCTTTTCCATCTTTTGTAAATAGTTGATGGGTTTATCTTAAGTTAAAACAAGTCGCATGTAGATAGATTTCATTAAGGGTAATTTTCGAAAGAAAAATTAAAATTGGAAAGTAAAAAAAGTGATACCCATTAAGGGTTTAAAAAATTAGCCTTCGGATCTAGATCTTTTGTTTCCAAAAAATTGTTTTAGCAAAAAAATCGATTTTCTCAAAAGATTAATTGCCAAATTATAATCAATCCATCTAATTAGTTATAATTGAACTTTTTTTCTTGAATCCAGTCCGGTAGTGACTCTAAAGCATTTTCAAAGTTAAAAGAACCGATTTTCTTTAAATCTTAGTCGAGAGTTAGTATTAAATGAGTAAAGTTTAATATTGATTGGTTTAAAGAAGAATAATTTATAAAAACTAGGAGGAAAAAACCAAGCTCAACAACAGGCTTACCAACGTATAGCTTACACTTTCTTCCACCACATCCCTACCTAACCTAAAAATTATAAGGTAGCTAAGCAAATGCTCATTGCATCTTCATAATCATAGCAATCAAATATCATCTCGATCTTCTCTTCCCAATCAAAATAGTCATCGACACTGCCTACCCTAGTAAAGCTTGGAATATGTATCTTCACATTCTCCATCCCTCTTGAAGCTCGATCGTCTCTCTCGTCAAAGTCATGGAAGTTATCATCCTCTTCCTCCTCTTCTTCAATAGCATTTTCTAGCTCAATCCTCCTCTTAGCTTTGTAGCCATCTACTCCTACTCCTACAGCTCATTGACGAGCTAGGTGAAGTTGCTTGCCTAACTCCTATCATCCATATACTATTGGGCTACCCAAAACAGGTCAACAATCAACTTATTCAGCTTCAATAGGTCAAACATTATCTTGTATCAGCTCAGCATAGTTATTTCCAGCAAGCTAACACATGAAGTTTGTCATTTCCGCCATCATTGTAAGTAACTAATCTATCTCTTCATCCATGGTGCAAGGACTTTAATTCTCGCGATGTCCTTAACCGGGTACATTTGTTTTGACATCCACAAGTTGGTCATGTCCTTGATTAGATACATCACGTTGATTCCTATGATGTCCTTGAAAAAGATTTTGCAAAGAAGTCTTCCCCCAATCAAAATTGGGAAAGAGTTAAATTAGGGCCCATAGGCAGATTAACTCTAATTTTAGCTACTAGCCTATAGTTTTTTTAAAAATACTATCTAGAAAATAGAAACCAAAGATTATTGGGTTCAAAGGGTATCTTATTAAAACTTGCAGGTTTCCATAAAGTAATTAAACGAACCTTTAATTTTATTAAAAGGAAATTCAAGTAAAATGGGCTTTCATTTATTTGGGAAGTGGAAAAGATTTGGAAAGGGAAGAAATTTTGGTTTTTATTTGTTTGGGCCTCTCAAAATGTTTACGTACCTACGAGGTGAGATCAACTTAGGTAATTCTCAATTTATGGAACTTTAGTGTGTAAGCCAATTTTAATCATTGAGAACTTCTTATCACTTTAAATTCTTACATTTTATTAATTTTGAAAAAAAAAAAGGATTTTTGCCTACTTTGGAAATTTCTAAAGGAAACCTTTAAATTTGGAAAAAGCCAATTTAAATTTTAATTTATGAAAAACCATTTTACTATGAGAAAATCAATTTTGTATAAAAGCTTGTTTCATTTGAAATTCCTTTATTCAAAACACATATAATTAAGAAGGCAAGACATACATGTAAAACACAAATCATGACAATTGTTAGGACATATAACTAAAACACATGACAAATTGTAATATACAAAGCACATTATAATAATTAACAAGACACATAATGATCAACACTAATCATTCAAACTATGCAAGGAAGACCAAGTAACATGCAAGTCAAATTAACTTGTGTAAACATCAACTATAACATGCCTAACATGCTGAACATGCAAATTAGCAAGTCAATTATTCATCAAGCAAATTATTTATTTAAATTAAACCTACCAATTATTTAAAAAGCAAATTATTTATTAAAATCTACCAATTAATCAACAAGCCAATTATTTATTAAATCTACCAATATATCCGGCTAGGAGATTATTTATTAAAACTAAACCAATTAAACATAACAAACATGCTCATCATTAAGACAAAGGATATCAATTTATTTATTAAAACTTAAACATGCCAATTATCTATCAAAACTAAAAATACTAATTATTTATGAAATTCTAACATGATAATTATAGTCTAATTAACTAAGCAACTAAATTAACAAACTAACACTATTAACCATATACATTAATCACAAATCATTTACTAAATCATGCCAATTATGCTCCTAAACATAAAGAATGTGATTTATTCAACATTATTGACTATGCAAATTAACCAATATTAATTAATAACATGCAAGTAAAATAAAATAATTATGCCAACTAAACAAATTAACAACTTATTATTCATGGAAACTATAATATGCTAGTCCGATATTACTTATGCAAAACATTATTCATTTATTTAAACAAGTTATCTATGTAAATTATTAATTATTCATGCAAGACATCAAAGCATACCCAACATTTATTCAAACATGCATATATACAACCATGTAAATTATTAAATTATCTAATAATGCATTTAATATCATTCATAATACAAATATAATATACCAAAAAGCAAACCTATATTAACTATGCAAATTAACATGCCAACGCACTAAATAATTAATTAACATCCCATCAAATAAATTATTAAATCATGAAAATATTAATAAGCAAACATATATTTTATTATCTTTTTTTTTTCATTTTTTCGAGATTAAAATAAAACCAACAAAAGAGGAATTTAAGACTTTCCTTGCATGTACAACAAATTAGTGATCGATTCAAGGGTGAAAGGGTCGGTTCTTGAGGTGGAACTAGTGGCTTTAAGTTCTCAAGAGGCTGACCTTCGAGACTTTCAGCTTAATTTCTAGAAAACCTAGCAATACAACTCCCAATTTTGATGATTTCTTCAAGCTAGTGATGAATAAACCCTTAGAAAACGCCTCTCCAACTTCTAATCCAAATTCACCCAATCTAACATGAAACTAAATTAACCAAGACCTTATCTCTATTCTAGAATAAGTGAAGATTGTTTCACTATTTTGTCTCACATCAATTTGCTCTATAATGAGAGAAGTTGAAAAGTGAGAATGGAAGTTCCAATTTTAATCTTAGAGAGAGAAAGTGAACAACGCATACAATGGAGATGTTTGCAATGCATAAGAGTAGATTGAATGACCAAGGAAGACTCCTATTTACAGTGCTCAATCGAAATTGTTGCCTAAGAAACTTTCAATTTGATAAAGATTAAATCTTGATTGATTGAGCAAGTTTTTAATGTGAGTCCTGGTTTTCTCCATTTTCAACCAAAATCAAATGAGTTTTTGCATGATTTTTAAGAAAATAAAGCTTTAGACAGGCAATAGAAGATGTCTTTGTATTTTGGGATTAAGTATCTTGAGGCATCATGCAAAAATATGCTTTTATTTTTCCATATAAAATTTAGGTGCAAAATATATATACTTTAAGTTACCCAATTTTTATTATTTTATCTAATAAATTTCTTTCAATAAAAATTCAAATACTAGACATGCCCAAATTTTTTTTTATTTGCTCTATTTTATATTTTTTTCATAATTTTTAATGGCAAAAAAGTGGATGAAATTGAATAAAATATATGAGTGTAGATTGCCGTTTTTAAACAATTTCCAAGCTTAAGCTTCTAAGGAAAGTTGACCAACAAGGAAGGAAGAGAAAAGGAGTCAATATAATTGCCACATGTCACCACTTAGTTGGACCACATAATGCATTGCTGGGCAGTCGCATGTGCGTAAGATGGTCGATGATACAATATCAAGCTATGTAGCAACCATATTCAAGCACCACATGGCACCATTACATGTCAACACATGTACTCCCCTAATAACACATGTTACTTTGTTATTTTTTTTTTCTTTTTTCTTCTTTTATCTTCTGCTAATTATTTTGATTCATTTTCATCTCTCTCTCTCTCTCTTTTAAAGATGCTTTAAGAGTTACCTAATTAACTAACCGACTTATAAAAATTTATACTTTATCTCTCACCTAATCATGAAGTCCAAGACGTATGTAAAAAATGTTTTCGAAATTTATCCAATTCAACCAAATTAGGAAACCAATTTCTACGTATATTCAACTTTTATTAAAAATTTCAAATGACCATGCAATGATTATTTTAAATCTAATTGAAATATGATTAAAGGCCATGATCTCTTAAAAATGTGTCTTTTGAAAATATTTCATTATAAGCAGGCCGAACCTAAGCCAAAAAGATTGATTCGCAATAAATGCTCCTTTTTGTTAAGAGTTCTTAATTCAATCAAATTATATATGCTTATTTTAACTCCTAAAACTACTTTTAGCCTCAAAAATTATTTTTACCCTCATCCGACTTAAATGGAACATTACACAATACTTTTTTTTTTTCAATTATTTTATTTTCGTGACTTTTGATTTTTTTTGTTTTTTTTTTATTTTGAATTTTATTTTATTTTTCTCATTTTCCAATTTTTTGTATTTTCCATTTTTCTATTTTTTATTTTACATTTTTCAAGCTTTTTTGTCCTTTCACATTTTTTATTTTTTATATTTCAATTTTTTTTTCACATTTATTAAATTTTTTTGCTATTTTTCAAATGTTGTCCTTTTCTAAAAAATATGAGTTTCTAAACTAAAGATGGAATTAAGGAGAGTAAAAATGAGGTATATATACCACTGTTTATAAAAAATTTTAAGAAAATTAAAATCCCTTTAGAAAATATTTAGAGAAAACTATATTTACTAAACTATAAATAAATTTGGTAGCAAATCTTTTAAGAGGAGATCTATTATTTAAATGATCAATAAAATTTTAAATGAATAAGGTATGATTTAAAATAAATAAAATGTGGTTTTGGGGTGCTTCATGAGTGCTAGAGGTTGATAAATGAGGTGTTGGATGTTCTAAAAGAAAAAATTAAAAGCCAATCCAAAGGGTTAGAAGAGTTTGTATTTATCTCTAGGTGGAAGAGAAATTATAATGAAAGTAGTAGGTTTGCAATCGCAAATTATGTTATGAGTGTCTTTAAATTCCTAAGATATGACAATGCAAAGAGGTGACTTGGATCGTAGCTAAACTTTGATGAGGGAGGAGATTGAGGCAAGCAAGATACATAAGAAGATGTGAGTGATATTTCAATTCGAAAAAGCAAGGGAGGTTTAGGCTTTAGAGATGTTAAAACCTTTAATTACCCAATACTTGATAAGATAGCATAGAATGATACTAATCATAATGCATTATGGATTAGGGCTTTCAAAGTGTCTACTTATTCGAAGCAAACTTTCTAGATTTAAGAAGGGTTGAAAGTTCATCTTATTGTTGGTAGAGTTTACTCGAAGGGAAGGAGTTAATAAAGCAAAACATATGTTTGCAAGTTAATGCGATGGTAGAATTATCAAATTGTGGATTCATGATCCCTGGCTACCGCATTTATTGATAGGGAACATGGTTCTTGGAAGCTTGATGGTGCACATAATAAACTATTTCTATTAGAATTACAACTTATAAAGACAATCCCTTTGCATGATCTAAATGGCGAAGATAGGGCACCTTCATCGTTCCAAGTTGATAGGAGTATGTAAAGCTCAATAAGGTTCTTACTATTATTATTATATCAATCTTTTTGTTTTTCATTAGTATATTACGCATATTAGATATATACACACACATATATGCATATAAATATAGATATAATTACAAGTCTAGAACTTAAATATTTAAAAAAAATGTTAAGGAAAACTTTACATATATAGCCTTAGTAAGTGGTTATCATTAATAAAAATCTATATGTAAATAGATATAAATGACTTGGTATAAGACCATATATATATATATATATATATATGTATAAAGTCTTATGTTTGCATAATATTTTGCTAGCAGTTCATTAGAAAGGGCATTCGATAGGAATTGTATATAGCTTGAGAAACTGTTAATTTTATTTTATTTTTACAAAATAAAAAAGTGTACATTAAATATATATTTTAAAGAGTAAAATATAACTTAAAATAATATATAACCTAGAGGTTAAATGTTTAGTTTTGCAAAAATGAGGTTTTATGTTCAAATCTCATGTATGTTACTTTATTTTTTTCTAGATGTATTAATTACTTAAATGACATTTCTCTTTTTGTATTTGTTGAACTTTTTTCTTTATGATGACCAATAACATTGATTTCATCAATTAAAAATTATATTAAACTAAATAAATTCTCCAAAATTATTTCTTTTTTTTTTTTGTTAGTAACATGCCATCAATAATAATTCTCTAATCTATTTTTATTAAAAACAAAACTTACATAAGTTTCATATATTAATGTAATTTTTATAAATGCATACTTAAATTTTATTTAATATATATGTATAATAAAACCGTAAATAGTTTACTTCTTATAAAGTTTAACAATCAGCTTAATCTTTTTGCACATTAAATCATTGATAAGTTTTTTTTTACATATATAAGATGTAATATCATTATGATAATAATTAAATTTTTTTTATCAATAATTTAAATATTAGCTTAATTAGAAAATGTGCAGCCCCCCCGGTTATGTGATCTTGGGTCCGTCCCTGCTAAGGATACTCAAGATCTAATTACAAATTACAAAATACACTAACAATAATCACATAAATAATATCTATGGAAATTTTTACGTAGTACGAAAGAAAAACTTTACTTTGGACAATAATCACAGAAAATAAATACACGCAATCAAGGGTATATGAATTATGGCATATTGAAATCACATAATTATGATTGCCTACCATAATTCATGTTATGCTTTGTTTCCCGCATTTATTTGGTAAGGATAAATAATACTTTTCTAAAATTGTAACGATTTGCACTTACTAGCAACATATTCGTCCTATATATGTATTTGGTAAGAAGAAAAAAAGCAAATATATATTTACATGGTTTTATTTGCTTCCTACACAGTCAAGTGCCCTAGAACATCATACTTGTGAGGTGAATCAAGATAAAGAAACGTTCGATTACATAATATGGGTTCTAGTACTAGGTTGAGGTTGCTATCATTCACAGCCATGGTGGTGGTACTGTCGACCATCTCCGCTGACGCGGGTAGTTGTTTTATATATTGCTCCTTCCATTGTGGCGGTCTCCCTGAAATAAGTTCACTCATTTGTTTTAAGGAATGCCTTGGTGACTGTCCCCATGGAGCTTCCAGGGCTCTTGCAACTTGTAATATAAATTGCTACTCTTCTAAGTGTCTCCCCCTCCATCCTCATATCAAGAGAATGGAAAATTGTGCAGTTTCATGTGATGAGAATTGTAATAAATCTACTGGACCAAATTAGAATCATGGAGATCCTTGTTATATATAAACGAATGTTTATATCAATAAATGTGTATTCATTTCGATGCTCTTATATTTCTCATGAGTAATATAGTCAGTATCCATTGAGCTGAACGAACCATCTCCTTCCTATCTTTTACTTCTTTTCTTTAATCATTATTATGATCCTATTGAGATTTTCTTAATCTGTTAAAATAGGTTTTTTTTTTTTTTTCCTTTTTTCTAATCCATTTTGTTGTGGAGTATTATAGAGTATAATAATTTGACAACGATCAACTTTCGAAATGTAAGAAAGAAGCAATTAAGATTGGATCAAAATGAAGTTGCCTTTTGACTCGGTCCAATGAATTAAAATAAATGCCTTGATGTCGGACAATGAGATTTGAAAAGCAAATTGAATAAAAATTCTTGCCGTGACTTCTAAAAGAAAAACTGGAATTGGTAAATTCTTTAAATCTCCAGATCTGATATGGGGATCGTATTATGAGTATAGAAATTTTCGTTACAAAATTGGAAGTTCATTTGATGGATTTTTGATAAAAATAAGTTATATTTAAGGAAAATTTTTAATTTTGAAAATTATGGGCTGATGGGGAAAAAATGATTAGAACCTCTAGATATGATCTTCATATTTTTCTGAGTGTAAAAATTCCATTGTAAAATTTAAAGATCATTTGATGTGTTTTCCATCAAATTCGGTTGGTTAGGAGGCAAAATAGCGAAATTATAATGATTTTCAGAACTGACTCTCATACCTTTTTCAGTCTAACACCATTGATTTCATAAAATATGAGCAATAGTGAATTACAATTACAACGAGTCTAAGGTACGGTGCTTCGACGATTACTCTTAATACTTCTTTACGAAAATTATTCAGTTAGTTTAGTTTGCTGATATTATAGAAACCCTAAACAAACCTCTACGCTCTTTGTTTTCATGAAGTTATCAATTCTTCAAGAGTTGTAGCATTAAAACTCTTTAATTTTAATTCATGGTATCATTGGACTTACCGAATTGAAATTAAACAAACTTTTATTTATTCTAATTATACCATTATAGTGACTTGTCAACTACAATCCAAAAAAAACAAAAAACAAAAAACAAAAGAAAAAGTTCAACTAATTTGACTATGGCATTACTAGTTTATCAATTAAATTAATTGTCCATATCCTTTAAATTTTCCATATTCAATAATCTAATAACACAAAAAATATATATATATATATAATATATGTATATAAATAGGAAAACCCAATTGAATTCAAGGATTCGAATAGATTTCTCTCTCAAATCTAATCATATCAATTGGAGTATGCAAAAGTCACATTCGAAGGAGTAATTCGCCAAAATGAAGATGTCCATGTTGGCCAGCCGAGAGGGTGGGTTGGCTCTTAGAGAGGTCAAAGAAGGTTCCCTTGTTTTGGCAGCGTGTTACATGAACCTCAATGTTTTTATTTTATGATATCACTTATAAAGTTTTAGTTTCATGCTCTCTTTCTTTTTTTTTTTTTTTTTTGGTAAAGATAATATATTAAACAAACTCTAAGTCTTACAAATAAATAACTAGAAAACTCTAAAAGGCTATGATTATACTCTGGTCAATGTCAGAGGCCACAACAACAGTGTCTAAAAGGCTTATTGGAAAACAGACAGAAAATTCAAAACAAGATCCTTTTTTTAGGCCCTCCTTAGCTAAAGTATCTGCTACCAAGTTGACTTCACGGCCGATCCTACAAAAAGAAATAGTTTAAAAAGAGTTTATCAATAACAAGCATTGTTAGACAAGAGCAAAATTTGACCCCTTTCACAACCATCCTTGTTCGATAAGCTTTATGGCAAGAGCATTATCTATTCACTATGACACTGTCCCATCCTTTCTCCTTAACAAAGCATAATGCGTTGAGGACAACTACAATCTCGACTTCGACTGAAGACAGTCCGATTCGATACTCGTCCCTCATGATCGCTACTTACTACTGCAATTGCAGCATTTCTACCCTTCCAATCAATTGCCGCATCGCAATTCAGCTTAATGGTACCCTTCGGTGGTTTTTCTCCAATTCCCTATCAGTGCTCCACCTCCATTGCCAATCCTCTTTCGTCTATTAATTTGAACACCACTCATGAGCTTCTTTACAAGTAATGCCTATCCATGTTTGATTATTTCTTTCAGTCTAGAAGATGTGTTCATTCTGCTCCCTCCAAATTCCTTTAATTATAAACGAAAACAAAGCTTGGGACAGACACTTGACATCATACCACTATATATATATATATTTTTTTTTTCTTTCATGGCAGAATTCCTTCGAAACTAATCTATGAACTCAAGAATGGTGGTATTACCATTACATGTCGTTCCAGCCTATCCTCCTCCATACATTCCTAACGACTAGACATTCCAAAAATAAGTGTTTTTTGAGTTTCAATGTTGTCATTGCAAAAGACACAACTTGCATTAACTTGGATTCCTTTACGGGGAAGATTGTCTTTAGTTGGGAGTACGTTGTGACAAATTCCCCGCATGAGCCATTAAATGCATAGTGTTGTTGGGATCCTCTACGTACGACCAATCCTGCTTTGCCATTTCTGGCTGCATCTCCTCCTCCCTGTACATCAATTTATAAGCTGTTCGAGATTGCACATCCCCGTTCAGATCAATGGACCAGATCAAATTGTCATCATCATCTTTAGTTTCCAACGCCAAGATAAGATTATCTACATCTCCCTAGCACTGTTTCATGTTCTCATCAAGCGGAAAACCTATCTTTCTTTCGTCCTAGTATCCATTTGTAAACCATGCCTCCAAAACCTTGGTATCTTCACCATGTCTCGCTAGGGGATCGATTAGCGTTACTCTATTTAATTATAAGATCATTTATCAATCCTTCAAATTAATGCATCTGTCGATAGTATTTCTCTTTTTTTTTTTTTTTTCTTATGCTAATATTTGATATTTTTTACTTTTAGATGTCGTGTCTCAAATTCTCTTTCAATTACATGGTATCTATTCTTATTATATTCATTCAATCTGAATCCCAAATTGATGAGAATCCGACCTTCGACCATCCCGAGCTGATTGAGTAACCACTCAATATCTACTCGTAATGATTGAGAGCCATGTGTGCTACCAAGGATCATAGAGGATTCTACCAATGGAAGCTTCTATTCCGCCAATTCCTTTTTTACCCCTTTGTTATCTCTTCTTTTATTATGTTGTCCGGAATGGCAACTACTTAAACCGTACAATTGTAACCATAGACATTATCTTATCATCATTATTGAAAATAGAGAAATTCCTCCACTCCCGTGTACTTATGAGCCTCGGTTGTGTGTGTTCCTTACTCCTATCTAGTTCCTTCTCCTAATTAGAGAAATTGAACTTTATACATAATTAAACTTTATGAGAGAAAAAATCGAATCTAATTCTATTTAGAATATGAGTATTCATACTAAAACTACAACCATCATGACAAACAAAGGAAGGTTTTCTGAATTTTCGTTTTAACTAGAGATTATAACATCATGACACGTTTTCCACTTAAAATCCCAACTCCTTTGATAATAAATATGGTCACAGCATAATGTGCCATGTAGCGTGCAAATGCGCACTACTAATACGTACGGAGAGCCACTGTTAGGGTTTTGGGTTCCGGGGTCCGGCTTCATTGTGGTCATCAATTTGAATCAAATATTTATTTATTCAATTGCTTTTCAATCTCGAAGGTTCACTACTATAAAACAAAGTGCTTGATGATCTAATGCTAAGATCCCAATTCATTAAGAAAGTGATTAATTATGCTTTCTAGTTTTTCTGCAAGTCATGTTTAGTCACCCATGATCGGATATGTATCTTATGAATTATTCTGTATCGTATTATCATTTTATAAAGATTGATTCAATCATTAGTCTCATTTTTAATTTATATTTTTTAAGATTTAGATTATTAAATTAATTATATAATTTGATGATCTAAATTTAAAAAAAAAAAATCAAATTAATGAGAGAATCTAGCACAATCCTTTATTTACCACTATAAATGATTTTGAGTGATATAAAGATTGAGGTAATATCATCTAATTCTTGTTGTACGTCCTATCCCCACTATAAATAGACTTATCCTAACAAGTAATTCAAGGTATTTTTATTGGTTGGTTAAGACCTAAAAATCACATGCCAGTCTCGTCAGTGCACTTCATAGTCAACTCTGGCGTATGGCAAAAAATTGGTTGCATTACCCATCTAACATTTTATTTTATTTTTCTACATTATTTTAATTAAAAATTATTATATGAAATAAATATAATTTAATTTAATAGTAAATGAGGTAGAAATTTACATATTTATATCATTCATAAATGTAATAGTGATATCTATGTAGTTCTAATTATCTAATCGTTAAAAGAACATAAAAAATAATATGAATTCACTAAACAAATAACATATTTCAAGATATAATGAGCACAATGTGCTACTTACCCACTCATTTGCTCCCTTCAATGCACTCTCTCAAGGCCCAATTATATGTCATATATTGCATTCATTTTGGTGTCCTTGTTAGGTTTTCTAATTTGATTTTGATGATAATAAAATATATACTAAGTATTTACTAATATGTTTATTAAGTGTAGCGATATTTGAGTTTTTAATTCAAGAAAAGTAAAGTTTAAGATGATTTAGAGGATAAATCAAAGGATATATCCGAAAACCAAATATTGAACTAAACTTAGAGGATTTTTCAAAAGGTATGCTTAGAATAGATACATTGTTGCATATTATTATAGATTAGTATTTATGTTGAATATTTAGATGAATTAAAGGCGCAACTCTACTTATCAAATATATTTGGATAATATATTTGATGTGTTCCACTTAACTAAGATTTATATCCGTAGAGATTAATTAAGGTGGAAAACTCTGATGGATAAGGAAGGATTAATACATCATAAGGATTGAATTATAGATGGAGTGGAATAAACTTTGTTCGCATATTTGGGCATCAGCATGTCAAATTGGGAAAAGATGGAGTCAAGGCCCTAGCCCTTTCAACGTCGAGATCACCAAGCACTTCAATTGTCAAGGGCAAAGCGACCTGCTGCATCGTATCAGTCATGTCATTTCTAACAATTTTTTAGTCTTCAAACTTTTGCATTTTATACTAACTAAGTTTCCAAACTTTTTTTTTTTTTTCCATTTCTAACTCTTCACGTTTGCAAAAAAATTTATAAATGAGTCATTCATTAATCAGCTTCTATATTTTCTATTACGAATGACATATATGTAGCACGATCTAACGTGTTTAGAAAATTAATTTAATTAAATAAATTAATATAATATATATTGATTAAGTAAATTATTAAAAATATAAAAATACAAAAAAATTATTAAAAATGAGAAAATTAAAAAATGGAAAAAAATAAAAACAATAATAAATATATATACATACTATGTATACATGAATTAACAAAAAGTTTTTTAATAATTAGGAAAGTAAACAATTTATATATAGCTCCGGCTAGGCGGCCAACGCATACGCATTAGTGAAATTGATGATCCTTTACTCTATGGATCACTATTGTGTGTTTAGCAGACTATGTACATTGTTCGTAAATATCAGCAGGTTTTGTTGGCATTCTATATTAATTATACGTGTCTGGTTTTAAGGTGTCACATGAATAGTGGGAGAATTATTGCCTTTTGTGAAACCTGACTGTGAAGTGTTTTTTCTTTTTCTCAGTGAAATTTAAAGAGCTTTGACTTTTCAACTTTGTTAGAGACATGTCTCTAGATAATGGAGACGTAGCTAATCCAAGTTTGGCTAAAAAAAAAAACAAAGGCACTGCATTGCATCTTCCTGCACAAGCAATAGAATTTCAAATTGATACATTTTCTGATTCGTCAAACCTTCGTCCCAATGGGTTCATATGTTTCAGCCTCCGCTTCACGAAAGTAATCAAATAAAACCATTGAAGGAGGGCAATAGTTGTTATTCATTTTAGTTTTACTTAATATAATACCATTAAGTACCATGAAAATAGATATAAAACAATAGAAAAGATTGTTGGTTGGTAACAAATACAAATGTCAAGTAATAAATAAGAAGGGAAAACAAAAAAAAAAAAGGGTTATGTTTTTATTGCATCAGTGCAGCGGAAGTGCCTGTAAAACAGCTACCTAGAAGAAGCTTATTTGATACGGTGGTGAAAACTTGCGATATGGCCCTTCTACCACCAAAGAATGGACTCCCATCCAAAAACTCCATGGATACAATCCTCTGAGTTCTCATCCTTGTCTACTCCGCTATTGAAGTAACACGCGTCAGAGTTAGTACCACAAATCATCCTCTGGTGGGAAGAAAAAATTGGACTGTTTCTTGCCTTTCAGAACCTCGTAATATTCCACAATGCATCTTTGGGTTCTCCACAACGATTGTGGACATCAAATATTCTATCAACAGACTGGCATATCCCGCTACACCTCCAATCGAACGATGCAGCACAGACTGAGCCAGCAAGAGTCATCCATTCACAATCTACAAAGGGACAAGCAAAAACACTCATCTCAAATCATATGCACATATCTTTCTATCGATGTGTGATTTCCATGCTTACCAGGAGGAGTACCGCAACAGAGCCTGTGGTCATTTATATGCTGAACCTCTAGACCAATCAACCAAGATCCAAGTGAAACATCTTCATTCGCATACTCGTGCAATAAGTTCCTGAGAAAGATCGAACAGGATATCTTCATCTCGGTCATTGCAAGACAGCACGCGTCAAAAGCTCCATATAAATACTTATGGCAGCAGGTAAAATGAAGTTGACAAACTACTATGAAGTACAAGAACAAATTTCACTATACAAACTTAAGTTATTCGATCTGTTGGTTGTGGATCCAAATTTTATCTAGAGGGAATGTAGCTTATCGTGAAGCAAGGACGAAAACTTACTTGTTTTTGGAAATGTATGAAGCTAAATCTTTCGAAATAGCATATAATTGTCCTGTAGCATGACGGAAGTAATTATTTCCGATGTCACCAAATTTCCAGTACTCTGGCTCATGATACTTCACTCTGTTTGTTCCAACGACAGGATAAGAAAACATACAATACTTCACGAACCAAAAATTCAGATATACAATGACATACCAAAGATCTCTACTTACTTCTGGAAAAGAACAGGACCTGATTTCATACAACCAATATACACACGGGGTCTCTTACGGTGTATAGATAGTATCTCTACAAGTGTTGCTGCATCAGATCAAGAGAAACATCAATTCAGAGGTAAAAGGTTGGTCTGTGCTGTGAAGTAACAAAATAGTCTTCCTCTATGTGTATTGATTCTTGGATAGCCAAGCAAATATGTTTTCTATTGGAATACATCTATGTACTTGTTAGAGTGGAAATAAATTATTTCTTCGATGTAATATGACTGATCACGAGTTGTACGCACAGCTTGAAAAGAAAAAAGGAAAAAGAAGAACTGCCTGAATCAAACTTGCCTAGGTTTACATGAACATCATCATCAACTTTGACATAGAACTCGGCATCCCATCGTCTGACAGCAGTAGAAAAATATGCTTTAGTCTTGGCTGGCAATGCCTTGTAACTCTCAACATGATCCTCCTAACATAAAATCAGAAAAGTTCAAGCTGCACATAAAAATTCTTGGAGCCATCTCCATCCTATTGAACCATGAATAAACAAAACAGTTATCACTCTTGGAACAAAATTTCTTACCAGCCTAAAAAAATCACCATATGTTTTGTTCTCTTCTTCAATAGATTTGTCGAGTTTGCCCCCACGTATTTCACTAGTTAGCCAAACATAAGAAAGGTTTAAGAATATCATATTCATCGTCATTGAATTATGTAATGCTGATTGACAAACTGGTAGTTCTAGTGATATAGTAAATCTCACCCGTGACCAATCACGAATCGAATAACAATACCCTTCTCTTTCTCCAGCTTCACTATTTTCTCTCCTGTCCATTTCATTCCCATTCAGATGATGAAAGCATGTCAAAGAAAGAAAACAAGATTCCAGTTTAAATTAAGGAGGCCCTTATATGTTAACCTTGTGGCATCCAAGTAGCACGAAGCGAATCTCTCCGGTCCCTGCTACCAAAACCTGTATTCACACCAATCACCATAAAATATTTAGCCTTTCCTCCATGCACACCAAGCTTCGAGCTTTCAGGTATGGAAGAGCTGTTAAACTTCCGCTGATGCACTGCTTGAACTGCTGTTTCCTTGTCCCTTTCTGAAAAGGATCCGTGTAGCGTCCTGATTTTATGTTAAGTAACAATTCAATTTTATGGAAAAACCTGTATATGATTCGAAAGAAGAAGAAGATGAAGAAGAAGAAGAAGAAGAAGAACTTACTTGACAACATGTCCAACCTCCGATGCTGGTAGAATTTCATTATTTACAGCTTTCTTATGGTGCCACAGGAAAGGAAGATAATATCACGGATGTAAGATGATAGTTGTACAAAAATCTTATGTAATTAGATATAAGTAACATATGCACAAACAATGTCATCAGATAAAGAAAATGAAATCCATGCTCTCTTAGGATTCATAATGTCTCGATTTGACGTGTGGGTTAACATGGAACAAGTGACAGAAATAAGCTCTTAGCAGTGATTAGGATACCATTTGAGCGGGTTCATTATAGGTATCCGTGTCCCTGACCTGCTTGATGATAATCCTATAGGTTAATTCCATATAAAGCTTTAGATCTTATTTCAAAATCTTATAGGGTTTTTAGTTAGATTTTAAAACAATGAACCCAATAGAAAAACCAAACCCACTAATAAAAAATAATACATAATAAATATCAGTATTCGCTATATATATATATATATATATATATATAAATGATAAATAAAAAATAATAAGATAATAATTTTTAGAAAATCCTAACCCCTTAACAAGTTACTATATCTCTTATTTCGCACATCACTCTCATTGTCAATTTATCTCTCCTCTATCTCACTTTCTCATCTCGTCTTACATCTTAACTCTTATCTCGATTCTCAGTAACCTATCCTCTTCATGCGAAACACAATAAAATGCCAACTCCCATGGCAACTTCATTTTTTCTCTTCATGTAATGAATTAAATCTAAGATGTTGCGAAGAACTTGTTTTTTCGACTATGAAACCCCATGTTATGATTGCACGTTTATTTTCTTAAGAAAGCTCAATTGACAATTGTGAAACTATAGGGTCAGATAGAGTTACATGTCCAATAATGCTCTATAGAAGTGGGTTTTGGTTATAGGATAAAGACACTATAGGATCTTAGGATAGGTTTTGAGAAGCCTTACAAGATACCAAGTCAAATTTGTGTTATATAAAACTTGTCCCCAACTCATCTCAGTGGAAATCCTTAGTAGTGATCGTTCATAAAGATAGAACTTGATTGAACTCTTCACACTCTGGCACAGCATAACAACAAGGAGAATAGAACAGCTAAGTATGAATACAACACACCATAACTTTCTTGTACCATATGCGGTGCACACATTATTGAAAGATAGTAGGCTTATTTTAGAGATGTTTCGGAGACTCTTGTTCCATCTAGCAACAAGATTTTCATATCCTTAATGATGGTACGATTTAAGATTTCTTTGTATCACTTTTTGTACATTATCCTACCCAGATTGCAAACTTAATATCATGATAGATATTGCGTCCAGTCCATTCGCTTATAATTATATGCATTAAACCGAACATGAGTAAATGAATGTTAGAGCTGACGAGAAAAGATAAAATGAAAAGCATAATAACGCCTTCGAATTTCCAAGAAATAACTAGGCTTCGACTAGCTCAAAGTAAAATCACTGGATGTTTGTAACAACCTGAGAAACCGAGCCATTTATTTGGTCCTTTGTGCCATCTTCTGTAGGGACTTTATCAGAAGTTATCATCCACATCCTGAGAAAACCAACATGATCAATATGAAAAAACCAGAAACAAAATACTCAAATTGGAAGCTGTTCGTTGCATTAAGTTGACAAGGACAACCCGCAATCACGCCATATACAATCATGTCAAAAAAATCCGTAAAATCAATATTGGAAACAAGGATTTCTGAGATCACTAGAGAGCGAAAACCGGTTTTATAAGTTCGGCACCGAAAACTGTATGGAAAGATTGTAATTCCTTCAAAACCAATGTAGTCATGGAACATTGTGGAATTCAGGGAGGCTAAATTTATCAACTAGTTCTTTTCACCAATCAACAAATAAGAACAATCAAGCATGAGCCATCAAACAAGGAAATGGATGCAAAAGTCAATTGATCAAACATGCTCCTTGGCACAACTATGCGAAAAAACTGAAGTCAGAAGATATCAAAAGGTGATAAACTTGACAACATGAGAAGAACCCATGAAAGAACATGAACACCTGTTAGTGAAGAACATTCCGGCAAAAAAACTAACTAAACAGAGGAGAAGTGTCCATCTTGTGGACCATCCTCCTCTGGTCTTCACCAACATGCTGCAAACAGATACTCTTTTTCAGCTTCCTTTGCATTTGTAATGAAAAAAAATATATATTTTCTAATTAAAAAAAAAGTTAAAAAATAAAATAAAACTTGGGTTTAGCAAATAACATATGTCAGTTATAGTTCTCTCGTATAAGGCACAATAAATGTCATATAAGTTTCAAGTTTGATTTCTGGAAAACGTTTATATTATTACTTGGCTTTTAAGATTAGAAGCAGGACAAGATCAGTGACTGTTTCATGTTTCTGAAAAGGGTCATGTTATGTTTGGACAGGAATGAGCATGGAACGGTCCGTCTTATTTCGTCATTTACTTAAAACTTGGACACTCTATAAATATGCCCGTGCTTTTAATATAATTACGAAAACCCCGCTTTATACACAATAATTGGTTTGAAGTATGTTTATTAGTGAAAACTATAAATTACTTAAGCAAATATCTCAATTCATATATTAATAATATCTACTTATGAATTATTTTGGATATAGAACAAAAACTTTTTTTTATTTATAGATGTCACGGTTTTATGTCACAATTTTTTTTTCTTTTTTTCTTTTTCGCAATACCAGGTCATTTGGAAAGAATTTATCTTCTTTCAAATTATAGTAGTCGGACATCATGTTGCGTTAATTATGTAGAAGTTACAACTATTCCAAAAGTTACATCTTTGATCTATATAAAAATACATGTCTTTTGAGTAAAAGATCCCGAAAATATATATATAAAAGATAAATATAGTTATTAGTAAAAATTATAAAATTACTTAAAGATATTATCTCAATTAACATGTTATCTAAATATAAATATAGGACATATACAGTAATATAGATATATATATATATATATATCACCGTTTTATATGACAACCTTTTTCCATGAAATGATGTGTCATTTTGAAAGAATTATTACCATTCAAACCATATGACATGAATGCCAAAGAAATTTTGCAAAGGTTAGAAATGTTGTTGTGGCTGCTGTTATTATTATTATATTTTCTTTGCCATCTAATAAGTTATTAATTAATACATAGGTTGGACTTAGAGCACATTGACTGTGGATACTTAAGGCATGCATCAAAAAACAAACATATTATAATAAAATTTCTTCATTTCATGTATTAATATATTTAAAGAAGAATCAGTCTATACTTTTTTGAGTTCAAATTCTACTTATTAGCTAACAAATAAAATCCATCCTCATGGAGATTCGAATTGGACAATCAAACTAAATATAGTAATAGCGGAGATTAATATTTAACAAACAAAATCCATATAACTTTAACATTTTTTTTTTTATGAATTTTATTATTTTCCATTGAAAGGCCATCTATATAATTTGGTAAAATAACTCTTCCTAAAAGTGAAACCGCCCTTTTATATTTGAAAAATTAAACTTAATAGAAGAGAAAGTAATATCTACACTAAATAAAGGTAAGCATCCTTCCAATTTTGTATATTGGCCAAGACAATCTTGTTTGGGCACATATTGAATCATGTTCTATACTAGAAGTACCATAGTGGATGCAAGATAGACTGTAACGGAGGAGATATGGAATCAGGTAGAAAATCCACTGGACATCGGTTTTAAGGATAAAACCGCAGCTATATATCTTAAACTATTAATTAGGTATATATATATATATATTTTAATTTCGTAACCTTTTATGAACTTTCAAAAATATGAGTGCCCACCTCAAAGTGTCACTAAGCTAAAGCTCAAAAAACATCGCTGTTTATGTTTTTTCTGACGATGGCTTTGAGGTTCTAGTAATGATTTACGTAGTATTTGTATATCCTCAAAATACATAAAGGTAAAATCACAATTTGAAAAGTTAAGGTTGTATCCAGACATAGTTTATGGATATATATTTATAACCGTTCCTTTATTTAATAAAATAATAATAAGATATTAGGAAAACCATATGGATAAGCACATTGTCCAAGTCAGTTTTGCAACGTGGGAGATTTTTAAAATATATGAAGAATAATTTAAGAACGAAAGACACCTACCAAAGATATACCATGCAAGTATTACATACCTGATAAAATAATTTAAGAACGAAAAGATTCGTAAAAGAAAGAAACTGAAAATATTCTGATAGAAAAAATCAATTCTTTATTCTTTTTTTTCCTCTATGTTTTGCCATTGGTTCTACTATTATTTTGTGACAATTCGTATTATTGGGTTATGGTGTATTACGCACTAAACCAAATTCGCATTACGTCAAAATTCGGATATGAATTGAAGTGACGCTCCCTTACACCATATATGCGGAACAAGACTTGGCCAAAATAATGATAATTTCATCGACACAATAGAAGCCTTATTTATTTATTGCCGAGTACATTACATACTAAAGTTACAACCCTGAGAAGTTGAGATATTCAGGTGTTCTTCTATCCCGGGAAGCAAGACATTTGGTTGGTCTTCAATCCCAGCTATGAAAGCGCTGGATATGAAAATGTGCCATCCACATCCTGGCAAAACTCGCATATTGATATAGAGAAAAGCTGACTGACAATGCATACATCTGTTGCTTTTCAATGTCCGCAATCATAATAAGAGTCTAAGACCATATTGGATGTACATACCTTGCACTTAGTGAGTGCTCTGATTCATCCACTAGCAGAATTCCTACGAGAATATTGATCCGTTTCCCTGGTTTTAGGGATGCAGTCCTTTGAATGATTTTCCCTAAGATGAATAGGCAAAAATTAAGTCCAGTAAACACCTTTTCTAGATTTTGGAATCCCTATTGAAATAATTGATCATTGTGTTCTGCTGCTGATAAAGCACAACATACCGGGGTATTGGCCTTGAAACTGAAGCAGCTCCAATTAACCCAAGATTCTGAAGATATGAAGTTAGTAATGTTGGTCAGACCCTGACATAAAATAGTAACTCACAGCTAAACATATTGAAGCAAATTAAGACCAACCGTCAGTATAGCCAATGCTGATTTTTCGTTGTTTATTGTGTACATATGTAGCGTCCTGATTCCATGAGCTAAAAGCTTCTTGCACATCTCTGTTCCCAGATGGATTCCATAGCTTAGCACTGCCATTTTATTGTCCTTAATGGGCTCCAATGCAGCCGTGATCTCCACCGGTATCTAGCAAGGTGAAAGAAAAATGAACCATAACCAATCACAAGAAAATTCCTAAACGAGAATCAACTGAGTCCATGCATAGGCAGTTCTTAAATACATTTAGAGAACTGTTTGTCATTCTTGGTTTGGCAAAAGAAATCATCTTAGGGTATTTTTCGCTCATTGTTTTGGTACAGATTTAAAATCTAGTGTTTCGGAGATAATGATAACAAATTCACACAACAGATACTAATAGACGCCCAACAGATGCATACCAGGAAAAATACTCTGCCCTAGTTTTGCACTTCTCAACACATGTTCTCGCAATAATACACAATAACTTGAATCCAGGACCCCATGAGAATGATGATATCAATTTCACCAGACAATCATTCACCAAAACGAACTTTTTGTAAAATTACCTTGGTTTTGCAGAGTGTAGTCATGCGCACAAAGCTGCTGTATTTACTGATAAGAAAGATTCCAGGAACAATGGGGCAGGTAATTCCGATTTCTCGACAGTCATTGACGAACTTTAAGAAAATGTCGATGTCAAAGAAGAGCTGAGTGATGATGACGTCTGCTCCAGCATCAACCTTCCTTTTCAAGTAGGCCAGATCTTTCTGGTAAGCTTCTGGCGTCGCGACACCATCACTTCCAATCACATCTTGGTGAGCCTCTGTAGTTCACAATAACTAATTAGCTATCCATCCTTAAATAAATAAATAAATAGAAACATAAAATTGCTAAATTATTGAACAAGTGCGGATGATTTCTAAACTTCTAGGTGTTACTTTGTGATAACCCTGAAACTATTGCTAAAATCCTTACCCGTCTTTGAAATAGCAACAATTTTGGGTTTTAACATGGTTGCAGCTATCCGTGTGTCTTCAGAAAAATATGACTTGAATGACAACTGGCTAATTTCAAGGGTTTGTACTTATAATTTACCTTGAGAAATCGAAATTCAATCAATCGTTACACATCGTGAATGCATAAAGCCGTACCTGGATATCCGGCTACAGTGATACCAAAGTAATCCCCATACTTGGCACGAATATACTTCACCAAATCAAGGGCACACGTGAAACCATCCTGGAACTGAACCGCCGTCGTCCCGGCACTCGGGGGATCACCCCGGAGTGCAAGGACATTCTGTATGCCATCGGACTTGATGGTGGAGAGTGCATGATCTATCCTGTCAACCGGCGTGTTAACACAGGTAAGATGCATCATGGTCTCGACATGCAGCATGTTTTGCATCCTGTTGGCTATGTCCAACGTAAGCTCCTCGTTGCCTAAACCTGCACGCCATGTTATGTCACAGAATGCTGGAGTGTGTGCAACCACACGCTCTATTTTGTTAACGACTTCTTCTACACCATCCTTCGACCTTGGAGGCATGAACTCTAAGGAAAACACTATCTTGCCATTGCCATCACTCTCTCTGATCTTCTCTATCACCTTCATCTCTAGTTTTTGTTTTCCCTGTTCCTGTCTTGTCCTCTTTCTCTCTCATACTCCCCTTCTGTTCTTGCTCTTGCTTTCTTTTTGTGTGCTGTTTCAGGAATCAGTACTTCGATTGTTTTGGACGCAAGAAAAGGACACGTTGATTCCTTCTTTTAAAATGCTTTAATTTAATCAAAATTCTAAAAAAAAAAAAAAATTCCAAGTTAGTGGGAATTGTAACTTGTATACTTATCCTAACATTATATATTTTATTGAATTTTGTAAATATTATATATGATACATCGCTTTATTCTTTTCCTGTGTCACCTTTTGTTTTTTTTTTTTAAATGAAAATCCTGATATTTTTTGTTTCTCTTTTATTTTTGAACAGAAAATGGAGAATAGAAAATTCAAAATAAATCGTAATGTATCTTGACAATTATAGTAACAAACCACTAAACTTAAAACAATGGTTAAATTAATAAAAATATCGAATAATTGGTTAAGCCTGTCAGGTATGTTAGGTTGTCACCGGTAGTAATACTCACATGTCTTGTTAGGGAAAAAAAAAAAGAAAAAAAAGACAACTTTTTCTACTTCCAAAAAACCGTTTTTTATAACTATAAAATTGAATAATAATGATATGAAAAAATATTTTATAATATTAATATATTACATGAGTCAATAAATAATATATAAATATTAATAAAAATTTATTTTATGATAATAAAAAAATAAAATATTAAATATATTTTATCTATTAAATTTTTATTAATATTTATATATTATTTATTGATTCATATAACGTCTTACAAATTTTAAATGTATTATAATACATGTGGTAAAAATCACGATGCAGCGTTTCCACGTCAGAAATCATAACTAAAATTGGTAAAAAGCAAAACAAAATAATTTAAAATACAATTATGCACATTGGTTGTTGCTCTTTCTGTGGCTAATTCCAAGAGAGTGAAGAATGAAAGTTAAAAAAGCGGAATATCAAGACATTCACTTCCTCTCTGTAATCCGCGCAGCCCATCTCTTCTAAAATTTACCTTGATTTTCCTTACTATTGTCATCGAATATTATTGAAGCGGATAAAATCTCCTAAGAAGCAAATTAGGTAAAAACGATGATTAATGAAACTTTCTAAAAGAAAAGGGAATACTTGGTCTTGGTACCGCAACACCACAAGCCGAGTGCAACGACAGCCGGGTCCAAGTACGCTGGTGGCTCGAGCCTAGAGAGGCAATGACTCTTGGTACCATAAGGACCGAGGATAGACTATATCAATGAGAGAAAATTTTTATATATTGTATAAATTAATTAATAGAGCACGATTAACAAATAAAATTCAAATACGTGAACTTTTTGCCTTTGTTTTGTTTTATATTTATTTCAAAGTTAAGATTATGAATGGGAGTACCAACTTGTTTATGTCACATTTATTGATGTATGAGCAAATTTTGTGGACTCTACATGTATTAGAGGGGTAAAGCACTCAATTAAGAAAGGGCTTTCCTTTATAAAAGCTCTCATTATTGGCTTACTAGTTAGTCTTTTTCAGTGCCTTGTCATTCATTTAAGGTTATATATAATGTTTTTTAATCCTAAAATGAATAATTATACATGTAAATATAGATAATTTTTTTTCCTCTATATATCTTAAGGAATCTTATTGGAACGCCTATTAAGGAAGTTATAATTATTTAAGTAAATCCTTATCTATTGTATTGTTTTAGATTCCTGTTTTTCTATTATTAATCAAGTGTTTGTGTATATACACATAAATATACATATATGTGTGTGTGTATATATATATATATATATATATATATTGTTGAACCGTAAATATACAAGTACAACCACATCATTTTTCGATCACGTGTATATGGCCAAAGACCCGACAAAAATGTACTATATATATCCCGTAATTTACACATTACGGTATAAAAGTAGGATAAAAAAAAATACCATAAGTCATATGTATTAAATATAAATTATGTATGTTGGTGTGCAATAAGAAAACATACGGATGATATTTCTCCTTCACCTAGTCAATTCGGCTTAGATCAAATTGGTTTTAATGAGCTTAAGTGTTTTCAACTGCCACTAAATATCACCAACCATAGGGTAACATTCTAAGGCATGCTCAATTGATTCATCAGTTTGCTTACATCTAAGACAAAGAAATGATAGATTTGGCTCGATCGATCTAATTTGGATTTTAGTCCATAGAAATTTATTTTCACAAATTCTTTAAAGGTAACTTAATAATGATTCCTATATCCAATTTCACATGGAATGGCAATAGATTTCCTATATTTAAGATCATTTTGAATAATTGTTTGCTAGTACAAACTGATCTTTGTATAAGGAAAACACGATCCACTTCTTTCCTTATAGGATCAAAAATTTGAAAGCCTATTCTTTCCTCTTTCTATTCAGTTTTCAATTCCTATTTCCTATTTCCTAGCATTCATTGGTCACTGGATGGAGAGGGGATGTATGAATTGGGCCATGCATCATTTATCTCATGCTTTTTGACCCTCACCAAAATTCAGTCTAGAATCTAATAGATTTACTGTAAGCTCCCAAAATTTAGTTTAGGACAACTAAGCTTAGATTTAGGGCTTTTAAGGAAACTTATCTAATTGAGCTCAAATTTTACGACTAGGATAAAAAAGTTAGTCGAGATATTACAGTGAAGTTAGATTTTAGTAATAATGACCCGAAATCCCAATTTTGCCCTTAGAAATTGGAATATTTAATAAAGCACTAAAATGTTCGGAACTCCTAAAATCGAACTTAGATTGCAACGAGAACTTAGAGATAAGTTAATTGAGCTATAAAATAAGATAATATAGTATAATTTACTATATAAAAATACACGTAATTTTACGAGTATACTCGATATAAATAATAATTATACCCGTAAATTAACCCTAAATTATGTAATTATATATTTATTGTGTTGAATTCATGAAATTAACCTTAGAATATATCTTAAAAATAAAAGATATGTTAGAAACTTAATTATATGAGTATAGTTATATATTACGTGTGATATTTACAAGGAATATATACTCGTATATTAAGTAAATAATTAAGTATTAATAAAATATACTCAAAATACCTAAAAAAAATTGCAAAATATTAATCAAAAGCCTTCCAATTGCTGATTTACGCCTGGAGATTTCTGGAAAATATCAAAGCTAGATAATTGCTGAATCAAAAGGTGAATTTACAAGCCAATGCCACCTCCTACTTGCAATTAATGAAGGAAAAAACAAGAAAAAAATAAATAAAAGCAACCGACCTAAACCACTATAAATCTATTGAACAAATCACTTTACATTTTTTGGAACCAGAAACAACAGAAAGAAAAATTAGAAAAAAATCGTAAAAAAAAAAAAAAGAAAAAACAGAGCAATTACTGAGCTAAGTTAGTTCTTAGGGTTTTCTTTAATCTGCTACTACGCCACTCCACCACCAAGGAGTACCCCCAGCGTCTAAGCGTTCCAACAATCGCCCAACCGCCGCCGACCACCGGAGCACCCAAAAACACCAAGGTCAATTTCCTGCCCTATTTTTCAATAATTTCTAAAAATTAGTAAATCCACTCAAAAAATTTTGAAAAAAATTATACTTAGGTTATTTTAAATATGCTTTCATGTGATATTTTTGTTTATGAAAAATTCGTAATATTTAATATACTTTATTAAGAAATCTATAATTCACCCAAATTTATATTTGTGAAATAAATGTACTATATGATGTTGTTTCTAGCTAAAAATTTTTATGTAGGATGTATATGATATATAGGTAATCGCTATGTAGCCCAAATTTTTATTTGAATAATTTTAATATTTATTGCATTTTTAGGCCTGAAATTAGCTCGAAAATAGGCTAAAATTATGAATTTAATAAGAAATTATGAAATTAATTGATGAAATGGATATGTACTAATCTATAATAGATAGTAACAGTATTGAGTTAGATTGAAATTAATTTGGTGCTAAAAGAATTATAATTGGATAATTTATTATAATTTAAGGATAAAATCATCAATATGAAAATATAAGCAATAGGTCGGAAACTTGAAACCAAGTGATAACTGAATTTCCTATATTTTTAGAAACCTATAGAAATTTTCGGGGAATTATTTGGTAACCCAAACTATTTATTACGAATTTATTAAGTAAAATACCTTAAATTACAAGTCGGAGTGTATTTGTAATATTAATAGACTAAAATGAATTAAATAGTTAAATAAAAACTATATAAAGGATTGCTGATCAGGTTGGATTAATGGAGATTTTTATTTTATTTATTAATATTTTCTAATCGGGATACACTTTAAGTGTATTAGAATTAAATAATACTTATATTGTTACAATATAAGGACAAATTAGATAAAATATAATTTAATAACGTAAATTACGTATAATACGATCATTTTTATATAATTATGTAGAATTGTATTGAAAACTCAAACAACCTGTTAAAAGCTATGTCTAGAAACAGGATTCGTAAAACATGTCGTTAAGTCTACACAAACCCAATAACACTAATTTTGTTAAAATCGGACAACCTTAAGTAATTTAGCTTATGACTATATCATATTCAAAAATATACATATTTCAGTAACCTTACCGGAATTAAAACGTGAATTAATAAATAAAAAGTACATTTCGATACGATCGAAACGATATATAATACGTAATAGTATATATGATGTACAATATCAATAATTAATAATTTAATTCGATATATAGTAATAATATGACGGTATATTATGGAAATAATATATATATATACAAATATAACCATTTTAGATAAAACCCTAATGTTTCGTAATTATTATGAAAACTGAATTTTAGCCTTTTGTGTAATTAGGGCATTCCAATACAAAGACGGTTGACAATTCAAGTCAGCAATAGCGAACGTCTAAACAAGTAAGTTGGGGTTGTGGCTTCACCGCTGTTTGAGTGTTATTTAAAGTATCCGGAAACCCAAGAGTACTTCTGGTTGTGTTTGTAGTTAGATGATTATGTGCATACTATGTGTGTGAATGATACCCAGTTATGACAGGAGTTCAACTCCTTGGTGTGCTGTTCTGTATATTTGTATGGATTCTATATTGTGTGAACTTGTTGCTCACCCTTGATTAACACTAACGGTTATTCGACTAAAATGTAATTAGACATGCATAATCACCCGTTAGGGGAAAACAATTAAAAGTGTTAAGCCAAATACCGACTTCCTTCGATGAGGATAGTTGAAATGGTCCTTTCCCCATCCTTAGTCGAACTAAGTGACAGACGAGGAAGTCGCGGTAAGGTTAGGGGCCGTAGTTCGAAGGCAGTCATGGGAGGAGGGTATTCTCCATTGCACAAGCCCGGGTTTGGTCTGACTTGAGTCGCAATAAAACTCCTCAATCCAGGTTAAAGCGGATGTAATTTCTCTAACTTCACAATGGACCGGATAACATTATGCGATGTTTCATTTGAGTGATTACATTGCATTTCATCATGATTATTAACCTTATTTGTAATTGCATAGTACTCTTCTGACTCTGCCCCACTTACTAAACTAGTTGTGCTCACATCCCTACAGACTCTTTTGCAGGTATTGAGTGAAAGCAAGATATTCAAGTACTACCGTTCCCAGGTTAGTGTGCTGCTGTGTGGGAAAGTGAGGATCGAGGAATTAACTGAACTTGAGCTCTTAACTTTGTCTTTAAGTTTTGAGGGAAACTAATTGGGAATTCCTTGAGAGCCCACTAGTTTTCTAACTTATTGTATATAGACAACAAAACCAATCGTTTTTAATAAACTCTTATTGTAAACTTTACCTTTGGACGTGAAACGTTTGTTTAAATACTATTGTGATACTAAACAGCAGGTTGTATAGAATAAGTAACTTATAAAGGCTCTACCACATGTTTGGTTATTAACAGGTGTTCGAACAGACGTTTCAAGCTAGTTGAGTTGTGCGCCTTGTGTGAACTGCGTCTACGATAGCAGCTATAAAGTCAACTTTTATCTTAAATTACACAGCGAGACTGTTATGACTCTTCTTGTTCGGGGCATGACATATACCTTCTTCTGAAAGCTTGAAATCCCTCTTTCATTCATTTCCATATTTGTGACAAAAGAGTATGAAGATAAATAATGCTCCCCTCTCATTTTATTCTTATATTTTGCTTTATAGAAATTTAAGAACAAATTCTTTCTGTCTTAGGTTCCCACTGCCTCTACATGATGAGAAAAGAAAAAAAAGCTCTGTTTCTACAGAAAAGATTCATATTCCTAAATTCATTCTTCCTAGGCCACCATTTTCCTTTAATATTGTTGTTTTACACTCGCTAATCCAATGTATTTTCTATTGAGCATCATGCTGATAACGGGAAAAATTATATATATTTTATCTTGACTTCATATTAAACTTAGTCTGTACTTTTTTTGAATTTTTAAATAAAAAAAATCGAGTGAAACCGCAAAATATATACAAAGTTGAATCCAAGTGCAAATGTCACGTGAAAAAGGAACCAAGCAAAACGCAAAGCCCAATATCGGTCCAGCAATGCAACGTCCATGTAGTCGGCCCATCATGAAATTCCAAAATCCGATACTCAGACAAGTGAAAGGCAACCACGATTTGTGGGAGTTCATCTAGTGTCCACCTGTGGTTGTCGGCATCTAACTTTTGGAAAAAAAAAAATCCTTGGCATCACATGTTACAGCTAAGTGAAGGGAACCATGAGCTAAGTCAAAGATTGTGAATAAATGCGGGAATCTATTCTAATAAAGATGAATCGATTGATAGGAATAATTTTGGTAAAGAAACGGTTGGAATTTTAGTGTAAATAGGAAAAGTCTAGCCTTTTCGAGGTCATCCTGTAATATACTTTTTCTAACTTCTTAATAATATTCTCCTATTTCAATTTCATTTTATTATTTTGTTATCTTTCTGAGGCCACATAAGGTCCAGGATACGTGAAGAGTATTTTGTGAAGACAAAAAAGATGAGAAAGAATATTAAGAAAATTTTTCTTTTCCCTTATATATTTATTTACGAATCATGTATCTTGTTGTTTTGTATGTTATACTTATTTGTGTTAATGAATTAAACCACACATAATAGGATTATGTCATGACTAGATAGCTGACCAATGCATGATTTCATTACATGTCAACATATAAATATGTTAAATTTTAATTATTAAATTTCATAATTCTTTAAAAATTTGTTTTAAAAAAATAAAACTTAAGAGAGTTGAAATAGAATCAAAAGTTCATATAAAATTTGTGGAAAATCTATTTATCATTGATATGAAAATATGCAAGTTAAACTGATTTTAAGATTCATATTTCTTGATGCGATTAGCATTAATATGGATTACATAGACATATGGACAAGTATTAGTATTAATTAGTATAATTATTTTGTAAGAAGAATTAATTATAAACCTAATGATTTTAGAAAAATACTTAAAAGAGACATGTTTGTTACAATCAGAATTCTTACAAATTGAGAGATAAGTAAATCTTTATGTGTCTAATTAAAAATCAGATAATTAGTATTATTATATCTTGAGAGCATGCAACAATTAGTCAAATGATAGTAGTGCTATGATCCTATACATTTGATGATTGATTTTAGCCTGGGATATTTCTTTTATAATTCTTTAATCTTATTTATCTGATAATTATTTGATAGCCTGGCTAAAAAAGGATCGACACAATTTATTAGTTAATTTCCAATCCTTGAAAATGACCTGGTTATCACCAAAAACTTTTACTACTTTATACGATCTCGTCCACTTGTCGATGTTTCTTTATTAAAAAATTATTTTAAACAAATTGTATACACCATATGCCCTGCCAAAAAAGTTCTTTATGGTTTGATCCTTTTTTTTCTTTCAAGAATTTAATAGGCAAATTGCCCATCTGCAGAAAATTAGTCAATTTGACTTGATTATGACAAGCCACCCAAACTACTTAGGGATTTCATCTCTATCCATTCAATTTTTTGCTAAGTTTGTCTAAAAAGAATTAGAAGTGGAAGGATTTTGGCATAAGCCTTTCTCTAGGGGTTACCATGTACTTTAGTCTCCTTAATATTTAACGAGAGACAGATTTGCTTTACCCAAGCATTTATGTTGGGTGATAAACGTATGGATGACTTGATTGGTTGTATTCACTCTTAAGCCTGGTCAATTTTAAAGCAGGTCATAGTGTTTTTATCATAAGGTAAATACCATAGAATTTAGAATTTTTCTATTGTAATAGTTTAGTAGATATTATTAGGAAAAACAAAGATTAAAAAAGGAAACAAGAACAAAAAAATATGTATGTTAAGCTATTAATACTCGATGATTCTAAAATTTACTCCAGTTTGTCATAATATAATGCAATGATTCATTATAAGAGGTAATCATATCTTGTAAATGCATATTATCATTGTAAGATAAAGAACTGGTACCAACTAAAATTAAATCATAAAAAACACTAAGATAGCTATTGCCAATTGAACAAGTATAACTTAATTAGTCCAAAGCGACCATAGAAATCAAATTTTGTCTAAAAGACGATAAAAAAAGTCTCATTTAAATCCAAATAGTAAACAATCCTAAGTAATAATCTAAAATTTCCTATTGTCGCTACTTCAACTGCCTTACCATCACTAACATAGATATATCTTTCACCATCACTAGGCTTTTGGCAATTCTGGCAACCCTGCATGGACATATTGATATGAGTTGTTACACTCGAATCTATCAACCAAGTATGTCTAGGTATTGAATTCAAATTAACCTTAAAACAAACAAAATCAAAAAGTGTACCTTTCTTTGTACGCTAAGCATGATGGTTAGTACATTACTTCTTCTTATGCCCATTAACACCACAAAAGAAACAAGTGTCCTTAGCTTACTCTTTATTTTGTTTCTTTTATGGTGTTAGCACCGGAGGCTCTTTACTCTTCTTTCTTTTATTGACCTTCTTACCCTTAGACGTACTAGCTAAGTAAGCATTTTCAACCTTTTTCATGGTTTAGTCTCTCTTCTTCCTAAACATAGTATGAGATAAGCTCATTAACAGTCTAAGAATTTTTTTACAGTTATGACTCATCTTAAACTAGTTGAATTGCATAGGAAGAGAAATCAAAACCGAGTACACCAATAAGTCCTTAAACAAATCTAATTTTAGTGCCTTAAGTTTTAAAGCTATGTGAGACATTTCCATGATATAGTCTCTTATGTTCCTTTTGCCTTTGCATCTCATTGAGACAAGCTTTGCCAAAAGTATACTTGTTTCGGTCTTTTCATTCATAGCAAATCTTTTCTCAAGATCTTTAGGGAACTCCTTAACTATTGTAATGTCATTGGACATAGTACCCCTAAATGCTTCTAAAATGACACGCTTCATGACCATAAGACTTAAGTGATTTGATCACTCCTACTTTTCCATCTCTCTCCATTCATCAAAGGTACTCTTATTAGTAATAGTGGGAGGACAATCTTCCCTTAATGCTAAGTCCAAGTCTATCCAAGAACAGTCACACACATTATCTTGTCATGTTCTATAATTGGTGCCATTTAGCATAGAAATGGAATTGATATTGGCAGTGGTATTTGCAACAAAACCAAAAACTGAATAGAGAACAAATAAATAAGCAGAACAAAATTAATCTCACACATATATATCGAAACATGAAAATAATAATTCAAATAATGATAGAGCCCATCACAAGAAGCAAACACAACATTAATATCTAGTCTTTGAATAGAGATTTCAACTTGTAAGTGGTACCATTGGTGCAATAATCAAATATTGATAATAAATTCATGTTAAATAGTTAAGCTTTCCTTTGGCTAACTAACTATTCACAAGGAAAACCAAATAATTATCATATATTTATCACCATAAGTGCATAAGTAAATCAGGCAAATATTAACCTTCTTTTAGGCTGACCAATATTCGCATGATTCACATACACATAACTTTTTCTACTTATTCAAAATAAATGACCATAGGAGAAATCACTTTGATGACATACTATTTTAATTATTCATCTTGAATAATAGATACAAGTTACCAAATTTTGAATTTTTAATTGCCAAATAAAAATTCAAAGAGCAACTTATAATAAAGACCTTAATTATATATTGCTCAAAGAATCACAAGTAGTATTAGAATTAAATCTACATCAACGTTTTATGGTACCTTTATATATTTATATTATTAAAGTGAAATCTCCTTTTTAACTATCATAACTATCAACTAAGACTATAAACAAGTTGAGCTCGAGCAACTCAACTTGTTTGTTTTAAGCTCTTGAGCTTGATTAATAAATTAATCGAGCTTGAGTTTCAATTCGAGCTTATCAACCTACTTACTTAGACTCACGAATCGGTTCATTTAGAGTTATAATATGCTTACAAGTTTTTTTTATATTACATATATTATAAAAATCCAAAAATTAATATCTACATAATATATATTAATATATAATAATTTATAAGATAATATATAATATAATATATCCTTATTTATTATTCGTTAATTTATTTATTTATATATTTTTTCATTTTATATAAGTATACTCAAGATCGATTTGCTTTAGGCTTAGCTCTATTTGAGCTTGATTAGTAAACTAGCTAAGCTTACACTCAAGACAAAACTCGTTTATCTAAATAAGCAAAACTCGAGCTTCAATTTCAAGCTCAATAAAAGGCTTAACTTGAGCTCAACCTCAATCTCAATAATTTTTAAATAAGTCGAGCTTAAGCCTTCAAAAGCTAGGCTTAACTCGACTGGGCTTGGTTACAACCCTATTATCAACATTTGGTGTTTTACAATTTAAAAGTATTTAACATATTCTACATAAATTTGATAGATTTCATAACAACTTAAAAACTCATCCCATAATTCTTCAATCACATCCCATTCACTCATAAAATCTATCCACTTTCTCCTATGTACATTACGCTCACTTAAGCATTTCTCTTATTCAATCGTACCTTTCAAGATTTGTTTTGCTCATTGTAAGCCCTAAAGTCAAGCCAAGTAACCGTAGATTTGAGATTAAAATCTAAGGTTTAGGGCGATCGGCTAAAGGATCCGATCACACCCAAATTATAAACTATTGAGAGAAATATTAGTAAAAATGACCCCGTAAACTTAAATTTAAGAAAATAAATAGTAAAATAGAAGACTATAAAATTTTCAAATTAATTGCTAATTATCGAAAAGACAAAAAGTGTAATCTAATAACTAATAAATTACTAGAGATAGATTATATGTATACTAAAAATTTTAGAATGACCAAAATAATAATTAGAAATGTTCACGTGTACCCCACATGTATTTACGTGTAAATAAAAATACGCGTAATTACCGAAATTGGCCGAAAACTAAGCAAATAATTAAAGAAAAATATAAAATAATTATGGAAAAATCAGAAAAAATCATAAGATGATAAGCTAAACCAAGATCAGGTCGTGGCAGGTTCAAATCAGAAAAATAAAAATTATCCAATGAGAATTAGACAAACAAAAAGCCAAAAATCAAGGAATTGAGGCAAAGTCTTATCAAATTAATGCATATTAATTACTACAATTGTCTATAAATAAGGAAAAAATTTCTAGAAGTCATTTGGTCAGTTTAGGATCTGAGAAAAATTGAAACACTAAAAAAATCGAGAGAAAATCCAGAAAATAAAAAAAAAAAAAAAGAAAACTGTGCAGATTAAGCAAGTGAACTAAAACCACCACTCACCACCACCTGGGACTGAACCACCACCACCACCCTACACTAGAACTACTGCCTGGACCGGTCGACAACATTGGACCGGGTTTGGACGGCCAAAAAGCTTCGAACCTGTTAGTCATTTATTCACCCGATTTTTGTATAATTTTGTAAAATTAGTTATTTTGCCCAGAAAATTATAAAACTTGTTATTCTGAGGTTTTATTGTATGTAGATTTAGGGAAAAATATTTATTTAGTTTAATTATGTCTGGAAATATAGGTTCCTTAACAAATTGTTCAAAACCGAGCATGATTAAACCGAAAAATAAATAGGCTTAGGAGTGTAGTTTAGAGCTCAAATTTTTTTTTGTAGGATTCTCATATGATGTAGAACAGTGCTATGAAGCCATTTTTTTAAAATTAATTTTCGAAATTTTTAAGTTAATTTTTAGCCCTAAAATGATGGAAAAATTGAGTGATTTAGGATTAATTAGGTGATTAGGATGTTAATTACTGATTTGGATCTTAACTAGATGTTTAGGGATGTTAATATCTGAAGTGGAACCTTAATCCTAGCCTTTGGGTATTAAGTATGGTTAATTAGGGAAAATAGGTAAGTAATATAAGAAATTAGTAATATGTAAAAGAGTAAATTATTAAATCTAAAAAAATAGGGTTATTTAGATAATATTATAATAGAAATCAGAAAAATAATAAATCTGAAATAATATTTAATTTTAAGTAAATATCTCAAAATGTAAGATTTGTACACATCGGGAATAAATCCGATACCTCAATTAGGGTTAGCGTGTACCGAATAGTTTAGAATATCAAATTACGACCCAATAGGATATTTGAGTACCCGAGCATAATGTGATTAATGTCACATTGGGATTCGAGTCTAATTAAGACTTAGGAATCAAAACTAGAATCTAGTTTTGGAGACAAACCCCGAAATAGAGTACAACGAATCATTAGAGCGTTATAGGTATACATGGGGAAAATGAGTTACATTTTGAATTAGAATAAGAATCCATAAAATATGAGTACTAAAAAAACCTATTTGTATTATAGGATACCTAGAGACAAATCAGCTCACGATTAAGAGATCGAGCGATCAAGAGATCGAGCGATCGAGCGATCGAGCAAATTCAAGTAAGTTGGGTTATTGCTTATTGTAAGTAGTTTACGCATGTGTTTGTAAGTAGTTTACGCATGTGTTTGATGTATCTGAATTCGTACTGAAACTTGCTTTGTGAGTGATTTATGACTGATTGAATTGGTATGAAATTGTTTGAACACCCTAAATGGAATATAATCTTAGTTGACCCTAATAACCAAAAACGTCATACATTGCAACCCGTTAAGGAATCATAGGACTTTCCAACCAAATACCGACCCCTCCGAAAGGAATAGCGCAAGATTACAAAATGGTCCCTTCTTCATCCTCAGTCAAACTAAGTGACAGGAAAGGAGGTCGCGACTAGGGTGAAGTCAATGGTTCGAAGGTAATCGCGGGAGGAGCGAGGTCTCCATTGCACAAGCCTAGGTTTGGTTGTGAGCTGTTGCATAACATGTAACTCCTCAACCCGGATTGGAGCGGGTGAAATTTCTCTGATTTCACAACGGATCGGACTACGTTTCCGTTGTGCGATGACACTTGATTGATGCATTGCATGAAAATAATTGTTTGATAACCCTATTTGTGCTTGAATGCATTCATGAGTCTCCAATTAAACTTACTGAGCTATAATTGCTCATACCCTTATAGATCCTTTTACAGGTTTTGATTTGTGATTACTTCAAGTACTATGCCGCCCTACAATTACCCAGAGGTTAGTCCTTTTGAAGCTAGGGGTGTGAGGATCAAGTTACTTAGTATAATGTGTAACTAGACTGACCTTGTAGTTAAAGGTTAAAGATTGATATTTGTTCTGTGAATTAGTAAACTGTGGTGAATGTAAAACTTCCTAGGAAGCTCTGTGGATTTACTTATAATTATCTATGTTTATTAGAAATTGTAATATTTATCATAATTGTAGTATAATCGAACTGTTTACTTCAATGCGAGGAGTCGTCGACGCCTTATGTAGATTATGTCTATGGTAGACACTGTGAGGGCAGTTACTATCATAGAATAGTTTATACGGCGGGACTGTTACGACTTTGCGACTTCGCGACTTCGCGACTTCGGGCCGTAACAGTTCTCAGTTGATATCAGAGCGAGGTTTTAGTAAACTCGCTTTGAAGCGTCATACCTTAAAAGAAATAGACATTATAAGAATAATGGGAGTGGGTAATATTAAGTGAGCGATAAAAGATTGTGTAACATAAATAACCCTAATCTTTAACATAGGAAATATTAACTGGTTTACTTATAATTACAGGGTCAAAGGGGGGAATTAATTTATAGTTGGATACGGTTTGGATGGAATGGAGATGTATCTCCCATTGATTATAGGGTTAAATTACAATGGCTATTGATGGAACTAACCGATTGGAATATATTTAGGACGGTTGATGAGATCATTGATAAGTTTCATGATCGAATGTACTATAGCTGGAAGGATGAGTGGGCATGGATGGAAATGAGTTTAGGACCCCAGTATAATAGATACACTGCTATAGCAGCTTTTGAGTAGAAATGGTTGGAGAAAGAGGGAATTATAACCATGATGATGCCTTTACGATATTTTCCTGCTAGATTAGAGGATGGGAGACCATACCCTGCTATTATTGCACACATCCCTGCTGATATTCCATACATTCCTAGACAGTACCCACCATGGATCATTGATTGGTTTCCACAGTTTCCAAAGCCTGCTGGGGATGGTATAGAGATACCATTGAACCCTAACCCTAAACCTGAGTTGGAAATACCAGAACCACCACCGGAAAACCCACCTCCAGTTGAACCCCACGTAGATGGAGTCCATGATGAGGAAGACCCTGAGGAAGATCCAAAGGAGGACCCAGAAAAAGAAGAGCCAGAAGAAAACCCTGAGGAGAAGCAAGAGAATGAGAGTGAGCCCGACATAGATATACATACAGTAGTTATGCAGGTGATCACAGACACAGTAATAGTTGGAGATGGAGCTGGTGCTACAACTGAGTCAGATGATGATGATGTGCAGGAGGCGATTGTGATTCCTGAGACTCCAGAGATTGTGTTGATAGACTCTTCATCAGACAGCGAGCCTGAGGATCACTCTATAGGAGGCTATATGTCTCACGACTCCTTTGATGGAGTAGCTACCACAGACTCAGAGGAGGATTAGCTTATTTAGATGACTGATTTGTTTTAATTAAATTTTTAGTTACGATTCAGTAGCAATTTTGATGGAAACTGATGTATTTTACGATCTTTTGATGTATTTTGACTTTTGATGTATCTTTTTGACTTCTGGATCAAGTTAGATGTACGTTGTAATTAAGCCTGATGTAACCTTTTGTCTTGTACAGTTGTAAAGATCGAGTCTGTATTAGACTATGTAAGTAATAATGTAATCGAGTTGTAAATTTAATATATGTATTTGAAAGATTATCGAGTTGTATCTTTTGTTTTGAAGTGGTAATAATGATGATGTAAGGTTGAATGGAATATATAATGGAAGTTAGACTACTAAGAATGTTGACTTCAATGATATTATCATTACTATTTGATATGAGTACTCATTGCCAACATTTATTAACATTCTTTAAACGAAAGTAGGGATAACTTATAGATAGATATGAATGCAGGATTATAAGTTAAATTATTAAGTGATCATAGCTGAAGCTGGAATTTGACTCTAAATCCATATACATGAATCAAAACAAATTCTTAAAGTTCTGAATCCACAACCGTAAACATAAACCAAACCGAATTTCCCCATTAAGAGACCGTATTCACAATTTAATGCAATCATAAAATACATCTTGAAATCCTAACCCTTAAAATTAAGGAACATAACATCTTACAAAAAAAAATACTTTGAATCTTTAATGATTTTAATAATTTTAAGGCTCTAATTTTACATTTAATGACTTTAATATCACTTGTCAGGATTAAAAAAAAAAAAATTGATCCTATATAAATTGAAATCATTAGGAACAATTTACGTGTAAAATTAGGACATGAAGTAAAATAAGAGATATGGAAACTTACCTAAATTCATATTATTAATTGTGTAATTATTTGATTGTTAACCTTCCGAGTTAATTATGAATTTTCTTGATATTTTGTCTTTCTTATTCTTTCTATTGATAGGAAGAAAGAGAGAATAGAACGATGCGTATAATTTGAGAACTATAACCTTATATATTATATCTATTACGGTTAAATGCCCGTTATCCCTTTTATGATTATTTTCAAATCTACACCTATCATAAAATAAGAAATAATATATTCAATCTCTACATGTATAAATCCACATTTTATATAATGTATTAAAGTCCATAAATATATTAAATCATTTTATTTGAATTTTCTATAATATGATAGCTTTATTACATAATTATTATTTAATAATACATATAAACTCATATAATTTATTATTAAAACAAATACAACATTTTCTTATATTAAGTCGCGTACTAGTGAGTTCATATGAAGTTGTTGGTACATATTTATATAGATTATAATACAACATATACAGATTCTTATTAAAGTTATCGATACCAAAAACTACACATAGTATTAAAATCTACATGCTTATGTATATCTTAATATATCAAAATCTATATATTGTACTAAAACTTGCATATATATCACAATTTTACAATGCAACTTCATATGAAATTGCTGGTACGCAACTTATCGCAAGAAGTTGTGGAGTAAAAGCTCCAGAATTGATAGACTTTTATGGTTGAATGAGCTAATATATAATCTGACGCTTACAATGAAATGATTCCGGGGAAATGCATTGAAGAAAGCCAGTTGTTGATAAGGGCCGATAGCACTTCCCAGCGACAATTTAGTGAAAGTTATCTGGTGTGGCTCTTCTTATAGTTTTCCGTATTTTTAATAATTTCACAATATTATTTATTCTACTAGATTTCATTAAATTACTTATTACTGCCAAGCAAAAACCAACACCTGTTCACAGATTAAAAGTGACAAATAGAGATAAATATATATATATATACATATTTGTATATATATGAAACTAAAAAAACACAAATGGATTTCACCCTAAATATTGATGGCCATTTACATCCATCGATAAAATAACTTTTCCTAAGTAAAACCACTTCTATATTTAATATAGATCGAAGAAAAGGTAATAAATGTAACAAATAAAAGGTGAGCATGAGAACGACATCTTTATTGAATTCATCATACCAAATAATTTGCCCCCATTTATAACTCTCTATATTGCCGTGCTTGCGTAGTGATCAAGTAATGATGGTGCTTTATTTACTATTCAAAAGTTTTTTATCCTCTGCCTCGCATTATACAAGAACAAAAATATTTGTAAAAGAAAGAAACTGAAAATGAAGCTAAGAGAAAAAATCAGTTTTGTATTTTGTCAGATGAATTTTTCTATTTTATTTTTTATTTTGTATCCATTAAATCTAAACTATCAAATTAATTATATTTTTAAAGATTTAAATTTAAAAAATATAAATTAAAAATGAGAATAAAGTATTAGATCTAATCCCATCAAAATAAAATATAGAAATGCTACCCACTTATAAATCATTACATATCAAAACAAATTTCATGTCAAAATTTAAAAATTATATGAAGTTGATCATAAGTAATTATGTTTGTCTGGATCGCGTTGTTTAGGAACAGTCAGCTATATGATTATCAGCATGTTTGCTGATAATCCATGGAGATTAACTATTTGCACGTTTCCATCACATTTTAAGAAGTATTTTTCATGATAAAAAAGAAGGAACAAAAGAAAAATATGGAAGCCATCGAGTCCCGGGGCCTAGTAGTCATGTAGATAGACTGTTAAAGAAGCATTGTCCTCTCGCTGAACTTGTAGATTGTCTGCATTTCTACATTGAGACAGTATAACTTTCGACACTCCTAGAATCAACATATATATGCATGTCACTCCGACAATACAGTTCATGTGACCTCACACAAGTGATAAAGGAATTCGAGAAGAGCGGGTTGTCGAACTGCAAAGCATTGAACAAAATTCATCAGGTAAAACTTTCTCTTAATGGAAATTCTATTATTCTTATTTTGGTTCAGGTTAGCAACCGCATGGTAGGATTTTCCTAGTCGAAATCTGATGGAATACACCCGGAGACAAGAAAAATAAAGGAACAATCTCGGGGAGGGGGTATTCATCCGAAAGGTTTTCTCTCAACACAATCAATAGTCAATCCCCAGTCCGTGGAGAAAGATTAAAATTGTTGGAAGTGAAGTTATTCAAGTTCTCTATATCCATCAATCTTTATAACCATAAATCATCGGAGGTACTAATGGAAGGACTTATATGGTGCATAAACACAAACCTAGAGGGCTTAGACGACATATATACTTTAAATATTTAGGACTAAACATAAAAGTACTTAATTAAAATCTGGGCACATGACAAACATAAAAAGACTCCTAATGCACTTAACCCTTTTGCTTTAATGACATCTGATCTTGTAACTTATCTCCTCTGTAAGTATTTAGCACTTAATCCGCCTTAGTTGCCTCAACCACAAATGCACTAGTTATCCAATTGTGTATTTACAAATCAAATACTCGTGTGATCATTGCATCACTTTCTTCAACCTGATTTGCTAAAAGATTGCAGGTCTCCATGTTTTCATGAAGAATCATCAAAGAACAAATTATGATACAACATTATGAGTAGTGATACAGAAAGTAAATACGAAGCTGACATTCCCAAGTTCAAGAGCCCTTCCAGTTTCCTTAGGAACTAGGCTTTCAACAGCATTAAGTTTTCTCCCAGCACAAACTTCCTGAGAGACCAAGATATTCAGTTGTTCTTAAATCATTTTGCATGGTTCTTGGGATGCAGTCCTTTGAATGATTTTCCCTTAAAATGAATGTGCAAAAATGAAAACCAATAAACACCTTTCCGGGAGTTCATAATCCCCATTATTATTCATTACCGTGCTCCGTTGACAAGCACAACATGCCAGGATATTGGCCTTGAAACCGAGGCAGCTCTGATCAACCCAAGATTCTGATGGTACGAAGACAGTAATATCTGTTAGACCCGGACGTGGACCGTTGATTAACAAGTATAACCAACCAATTTTATTAGCACTTTCCGACACATGCTCTAAAAAGTACACAAAATGATTTGAAACAATGATATTGTGTTCAGCAGCCAATCATTCATCAAAATGAAGTTATTCGTAAAATTTACCTTGGTTTTGCTGAGTTAGTATGCTGTCTTATTTACTGATAAGAAAAATTCCACGAACAATGGCGGCTGGTAATTCCGATTTCTCCAGTCATTAACAAACCATAAGCGAATATCGATCTTTCTTGTATTGGGCTTTTAATTCTTGAGTTTGATGGGTGAACTGTCGGCATTAATGCCGAAAAATGTGGCTGGATAATCATTATACAAAACGACACCGCGACAGCTTATAGCAAAATGGGTGTGTCACTCTTATGCGCAGGCGTAGCTGTACTTTGCCTTTAACTGCGTACTATATGAGAAAATGGGACTTTATCCTTAAAACGGATGGTCCCGTCTCTTTCCTCACCAATCGCGAAAAAGTGGCCACTAGTGGCTGCTCGTCTCTTGTCTCAGGACCACCCATTATCGTTGGAATCTGCATGTGATTTATCCAAACATAGTACCAATTAATCTTTATTCAATATATAGTAATAAAAAAATATTAAATCATATGTAAAACGATAAATAATATATAAATATCTATAAAATTTTAACATATATATATATAAAAAGTATAATTTTTATAAAAATATTAATTATATTTTCATATATTAAAATTTTATAACTGTTATTCATCACTTATCGATTCACGTAAGTGTAAATTATTTTCTTTCGCATGCAAAAGCGGACCATATCCATCTTTTTAGAGGAAGGAGTAATTCTTTTGCAGATCCAACATGTACATCTAAGATGCATACACAATCTACAAATCACTTTCCCCCCCTAATCTATCTTGTAAAACATAAGGGAAGCTAGGACAGATCTTCTAAGGTTGGTTAGTTTTCTTTTTCCAGATAATTAATTCATAACAACCTACTCAACTACTTAATAAATATGGGGTCACAGGATCAGGTCCAGCTACTTTTACTTAATTGCCTATACTATGTAGTCCCCGTGAGCAGCTGGATGTCCATTTAATGATATTATTCGACCAACAAAAAACGTCTAATTAAGTTTGATTTACATAACAAATATCCAACATTGCAAAATGTCATAATGCTATAGAAAAGATTCATCGGGTAATATACAGCTTATAATTACCAATAAAATTAATAGACACACAATAATAGAATAGATAGTTTTTAAAACTACTGTACATATTTTGTATATATTATTATATATATCAAAATTATATTAATATTTTACACATAATACAATAACACGTAACATTTAATACATGTTACATGCTCAAAGGTTTATAATTCCGCTTATATATATTTATCTCCAACGACTAGAAGATAGTAGAGCGAGAGAGAGAGAGAGAGAGAGAGAGGGGTAAGACCGACACTGAGAGGGAAAGAGAAAATAAATAAACACGAGAGAACATGGCAAGCCTTAATGAGGGCCAAGGACAGGGACACCCTCCTCTGGATCTGATCAAGGACCTCAAGGTGACTGTCCATGACACCTCCCTTGTGTTTCCATCGGAGGCAGTTCCTAGGAAGAGCATGTTCTTATCCAACATCGACCAGGTCCTCAACTTCGACGTCCAAACCATCCATTTCTTCCCATCCCACAAAAACTTCCCACCTCAAACCGTGGCTAGAACCCTAAAAGACGCGCTTTCCAAACTCTGCGTGCCTTACGACTTCTTGTCCGGAAGGCTCTCCTCCAATGCCAAAACCGGCCGTTTGGAGTTCGATTGCAACTCCTCAGGTGCAGGTTTCGTCTTGGCATCCTGCGACTGCACATTGGATGATGTTGGAGACCTGGTTTACCCTAATCCAGCTTTTGCTCAACTCGTCACGGTGACCATGTCTAACTTGGAGCCACAAGATCAGCCACTATGCATTCTTCAGGTAATATTATTTTTTTCTGTATATATAATATATAATAATAGTAATAATAATACCATTAATAATATTTGCCGACTTTTGTTTACTATATTGAATAGCATTACAGAAACCCTTAGGATAATAATAATAATAATAATAATACCAATAATAATAACATATGTACCTATATGTATTTTTTCCACATATTCGATTCATTCGCACGATGTTTGTGTTGTGGTAGCTGGTAGATGGCAGTAGAAAATATTTCATATGTAATTGAATGGAATCTTATTTCTCGAAATTCTTGAAATATTGTTCTTTTTCTTCCTTTATTAATAGATTCTAATTCCTAAAATACATTTCCACTTTTGTAATATAATTATATTATCACTTAAACTTTCTTCATGATTCTCTCTATCTCCCTCCTTCCCAAATAATTTATATTACAGTCTTGATTACAATCTCAATGTTTGGATTAATTCAACCAAACAAAATAATAGTATTTCATTTACGAAAACTTTCGTAATCTATTGCTATGGACGCTACTCTTTCCATTGGATGGATGAAATTCTAATTAAAAAAATACATATTTCATATCTATTATTCATATATTATCAGATAATAAATATTCAATCAAATTCCAAAGACAGTGAGTTCAAAGGATCGGACTTTCCGTAATTCGACCTACATCAGCTCCATCTAATAAAAGCCATTAAGTTGGGTGGTAAAATAAGAAAGAAATTATCTATAAAGTTTATATCAATATCTAGGTCCGTATGTATATATATATATAGAATCCATTAGGACAATAATAAATGCCCTTCTTAACATTCCAAAAGTAAACACCGACCTAGTTATCTTGAGACTTAGGGCATTCATTAGTTAGATGGAAAGGTGCACCAGCTTGTATGATACTTTTATAGGACTTTTAATTTGCCTAAACGATAACGTCCCATACCTTGTGTTAATTGCTATGTCGACATTGCAATTAGCAGTATATGGAAATAGATCGTCTAAGTGTCTTTTTGTTTTTTTAATTCATAAATTTAACCATTGAGTTGTCTAAATTTTTTAAATCTCTTATAATATTATTGTGATACCATATTTTTTATTTTAAACTTAACCATTTATTAGTTATGATAATATTTTAAGAAAATAATTTTAAAAGTTAATAATTTTTTTTCGTCAAATAACACTGCAACTTCAAGAAGGAAAGATTGGAATATTAATAAGGAGATTAGAAAAAATAATTTTGAAGACCAAATCTATCGATTTGTTATATATGGAGGGTCCGTACTGCCTAGCGGTAGGAAGGCAAGAAAAATGGATGAAAATTCGGTGCATCTCAGAAAAATTTGGGCCCTACAACCCCGATCTGAACATGGAAAGCATCTAGGAATCCGCGGTGGTGAATCTACATCTCTGTTTACCTAATTCATCACTCTTTGGGCAAAGTCTTCCTTGTTATAATGATCCGGCTACACACGGTCCAACTTCCCATCGTGAATTAAATTACTTACTATGCGTCAATTTGGGTTTTTCTCCCATAATAGATTCATTCGCACAATGATTATGGTGTGGTAAGTGGTATCTCTGGCAGATGGAATTAGAAAATTGTTCACTTATAATTGACTTGAGTAGTGGACTTGGAGATGATGCCACTAAATCACTGGATAGAAAATCAACTATGTGTGATTGAATCTTCATAAAGGTTTTATGGAGTTTAGGAACTTTGCGTTTCTAAGTTTCTATCATAAACTTCAATACTAGCTATTAGCTAATAAAAGTGAGTACAGTTTAATTGGGTTCAATTTTTCTTTCAAATCAAACCAAATTAAATCATAAAAATATAGTTTGATATTTTATAATTTAAAACCAACCCATATGATTCAAATTAGAAATTTTTCTAAACCATAAACTTTAATTTCGTTCAGATTTGTTTATGGATCAAACCATATTTTGTCATTTAAGAACGCATATATTTACATAATATGTAATCTTATATAAAAGCTATTAGATTTATTTAATTTAAACAATAATAAGTACTTTTTTTAGATGAAAAGAAACTTTATTTATGATGATAAAGTTGGCCACAAGTAGACATAATACTTGGGTTACATAACACTACCATAAGCTCATAAGATTTTTCAAAACAACTCTCCATAGGTGAGGTGTAAAACACTATAGACTTTATTGTTGACTCTTTCCTAGCTAAACTATCAGCAACAAGATTCATGTCTCTACTAATGTAGTTGACATTGAAACTGTCAAATTTCCTGCTCAAGTCCCTATATAAAATAAGCACATCAACTAAGTTAGAATTGTCAAATATTAGGTTTTGTAATATTAATATTGCTTCTAAACAATTCGATAAAAGGAGTAAGTATTTGAAAGACTGATCACATACAATTTTAAGAGCTTTAGCTATCTCCCACAACTCAACTTCTAAGGGAGAGGTATAGGCTATTTGTTGTGCAAATCCTATTAGGAATTTTCCCTTTGCATTTAACATAATTCCTCCAATTCTAGCCTTCTTTTGTTCAAAGTTAATTAGTGCATCAGTGAGAATGAAGATAGTATCGTTATGCTACACATTAGGTAAGATAACGTTCCCATTATGATCATCAACCCTAGTGAAATTCCTATTTTTCATACTTTCACATACTTTAGCTATCCAAAAGTCAACAGCAGCTCTTTTTTCCCAAGAAGACCATTGTATAACTTCATTCGAATCCTTATCTCTAAAAATACTTTCGTTTATGTTCTTCCAAATGGCCTAGAGAGAAAATAGGAACTTGGTTTGCTAAGGTAGTTTCCTTTTGCATTCCTTCAACATGTTTTTAGTGAAGGAAGCATTTTGCTTGATCCATTGATGTAGGGCTAATTGAAAGGCCAAAGAAAAGCACTTGTATTATTGATTGTTTGCCAAAGTTTTCGAACTTTTGGATGGTCCCTTAAGATGTGTTCGATAGTTTTAGGTTCTTGTTTACAGTGAACACATATAGTATTCATTTGGACTCCTCTTCTACATAATTCAATTTTGGTGGGAACTGAGTTATGAAGAATTCTCCAGACAAAAGTTTTTATTTTTGCCATTGTTGGTAATTTCCAAACCTAATTCCAATTCTCCATAAGCAACTTAGGATTGTATTTTTCATTAAGCAATTGTTTATGGACATGCTTTAGTGAAAATTTCCATCTCCACTTAGCTTCCATACTACATCTTCCCTTTTAGTTGAGTTTATGTTAAGAAAGACATTCCTTAACTTGGATTTATGTTAATCCGTAATTAGAACCCAATGAGTTATTCATTCCATACATTGATATCCAACTAGGTCTTGCTAATAGTTAAATTTCTAATACCTTTTAGAAATGGTCCGATAAGGAAAGACCTTAGGATACCTTCGTGACATTAGTTATGTAACTAGAATAGAGTCATGGTATCATGTCTTATAGAACGCTTAACATGTTACTGTATCCATTGTGGCTCCTCGAAGATACTTTTGGTTGTCTCTATTGAATTTGATATTCCTCTATCTTTTTAGCAACTTTTATACTTATCTCTCATTACCTTAGCCCATAGCTTTTCCCCTATAAGTGCTTGCCAAGCTAATTTGATCAAACAAACTCTATTTCTCAATTTAAGGTTGCTCTTTCTCAGCAAATCCCAATTCATCCAATGCATTTTCTTTTCATGCTTTATCGATCCCCATAGGAAGTCTCTTGTCATAACTTCCAATCTATTTAAGATAAAGTGTGATATCTTAAAGAACTGTAGATATTAATTTATTGTGCCCTCAATCACCAAAGAAATGAGCACTTTATGGCTTGTAAAATTTAGCAACTTAGCTTTCCAGCCCATTAATTTCCCTCTAATCTTCTCAATAAGAAAATGCATGTCTTCTTTAGTCGTTTTCCATGCATTATTCATGGGAACACCCAAATAACAACCCAACTATTAACATTGTTTAATTCCTAAGATTCCATCTATGTTATGTTTGAGATCTGGTTCACATTCTTTGAAAAAAAGACTCTTAATTTAGCCAAATTTATAGTCTAGCCTAATATTTCTTAAAATTAGTTCATCACTATGTTCACTTCCATAACATTAACTGAGTTAGCTTCATTAAGTAAAATAAGATAGTCCACAAAAAACAGGTAAGATAACCTTAATTCAGATCCCCCGTATCTTATTGTTTCCATTTATGTAGGTCCACACTTTATTGTATCATCCTACTTAGATATCCCATGGAAAAAATAAATAGGTAAGGAGACAGACGATCTCCTTGCCTAATTCCTCTACTTAATGGGAAAAAGGGTAATTTTTTCCCATTCAAGATAGGAGAAATTGTATAGTAGCCAAAGCAGAGCTGATCAGATTGATCTATTTCAAAGGAAAGTTCATTGTTGTCAAAGCTAACCTTATGAAACTCCACTCCATTTAATCATATGCCTTGTGCAAGTCTAACTTATTAACCATTCACCCTTGTTCTCCTTTCTTTTTGCCATAGGAATGCAAAATTTCCTGTAATAGGATGACATTGTCTAGTACACTTCTCCTAGGGATGAAATTGCCTTAGGTAGGGTTAATGAGCTAACTAAAGTGAGGCCTTATCATATTCACCAGGATTTTCATAATGGCTTGTAAATAGTAGTACATAGACTTACAGGACAATAGTCTTTTAAATTGTTTACTCCCTAAAATTTTGGTATCATCACCAGAAGTGTTTTATTTATCTCACTTGGGACTTTAGAGGTGTTGAACACGTTTTTTATGAAGTCAATAATTGTATGCCAACAGTATCCCAACATTTAATGTAGAAGACGGCATGTAGTCCATCATCTCCAAGGGATTTCCTTAGCCCTATATTAAGAAAAGCACATTTTATTTCATGTGGATTAACTTCCTTCGAGAGCTCCAAGTTCATTTCATCTATTATGCCCCTTCATAAGATAGTAGATTGATCCTGTATCAAGTTTGATGTTTCATGCTGTGTCCTAAACATGTTGGAGTAGAAGATGCTTATATGAAGCTTTAGTTGACTCGTCTCCTACATCCAGTTACCACACTAGTCATACAGCCCATATACTGATACTTTCATTCTCCTTGATAAAGGTACATTATGAAAAAATTTAACGTTTTGTTCCCCTTACAAGAACCTCTTAGTTCTGGACTTTGCAACCTATAAGGAGCTCCATTGTTTTGATACTCCATACAGTTCCTTCCTAAGAAATAATTATCTATTAATTAGATTTTAAGAAGGGTAATTTGTGAGATGCTTCTGTGTTTGATGGATTTGGTTAAGAATATTCATTTTCTTATGTTGTACTATACCAAACACACTTCTATTTCACTCTCTCAATTGTTGTTAAAGTAGATGAAGGTCAATTACCACATTAAATCATAGATATGACTAGCATCTAGCCAGGAATGATTTAAATTGTAGGTGCTCTAGCCAAATTTCTTAGAATCTAAATGGCCTTGTTTTAGTTACATCGATCCTCTAATGCTTAACAGAGCTTGTATTGAGAATGAAGGGCACAAGTTCAGATCTTATGCAATTTAAATGATATAGTTTAGACCAATGAATATTAGCCCAAGCTCGATCTATGCAAATTTAGATAAGTCCAGATAAGTTTTTGCTTCAATTGGACCATGTAAATCTTTTCTTTATGGAGTCCAAATCTTGCATTCCGCAAGAACTCATACAGTTTTGGTAGTCTTAAGCTCTTCTTTGATCAACAACAGTTCTACCCACTTACTGCTCATCCATGGATAGGGAATATCATTTATTTCCTCTTTAAAATTCTAGTCTCTTTGTTACTCTCAGCTAAAATACTATCAATTTGATTTGCTATGCCTTTTTCTTTCCCTTGATTTTGAATTGAGTTTGAGTTATCAATGTAATCAATTATTTGCCTTCCCTTAACTAGAGCAGCTTACATTAGCAGAGTCCTTTCCTTTTCCTTCTATTTTAACTATACTATGTCAGACTTCTTTCCATATTTGTCATGTAAGTTAGTCCCTTCATTTTCTTTCCTTGAATCTTTAGATGTGACTGTTAGATTTCCTTTTCCCATCATCTGTTTCTTGTGTATCTGCTGTCATTTTATCTATAATACTTTGATTCCTGGATGTCATCATATTTGCAAAGCGCCTTTTCCACTCAACTTTAAACCAGTTTCCATATTCAAATTATTGTTTTGTTGACTTGGTTCTACTTCTTCCATATCCCTATAAGCATCATCGAATTCTTCTATGAATTTCCTTTTGACCATGTATTCATGTCATCCATTTTTTCCTTTGCTGTCTTTTGCACTCCTTCTAATTCTAACAAAGGGCATGATGATATATTATGATTGATACACCCACATTTGGTACATAAATTAGGAAAACTTTAATAGTGCACTTTGCACACTTAATTATCAATGATCACCATATGAACGATTAGGTTAGATACGTGCACTCATATTCATGCAAATTTCCTTCGTTCAAAGCAAACTATGTACTTATCAAACTTTAGGACAGGCCTAATTGCCTCCCTAATTTTCCTAATAGCTATAGGGGGATAATACTCCATAGGAACTTCCCATATCCTCACCTAAACTATAATTGAATCCATCTTAGCAATGGAAGCTTTAAGGTTCGATACTCATTCTCTTATATCTAAGAAGTTACCATTCATAAACTAGGGCCTTCGTTGCATTACTAATTTATGTCAGCTTCATTCTCAAAAGTAGCTATGTAGAAACCATTCCCTGCATATAGTAATTTAAAGAGACCAATACCCTTCTACATCCTTTTAAGTTTACAATCCATTACCTGAAATCCTAGGTTGCCTCCTAGACTTTTAAGAATTAGTGTATACCTCCATATAGATCGAATAGTAAATTTTTTCTAACTTATTAAGGGAGATAATTTTTATTCCCTTACCTCCATCTTGTATCTCTGGCTCTTCTTATTGGTCAAATTCCAATTCATCCTACAGGTCCTTTAGACTACTAGTTTCTCCAAAGAAATAGTTCTCATATGCTCTAGGAATATTAGTTAAAACTGAATCCCTATATGAAACTTTTGTAGGGAGCTATGATTCTATAGCATTATTTGTAAGTTCATCACTTAATCGTTTTCTTTGTCGTTGAGTTTAGTCAGCCAATTCATTAGGGTTCTCAATCATTTTCCTGTTTAACTCAATTTAGGTTTATAAAAAAAAAGTTTGAATCTATATAATTTCTCTTCTTTCTTTCATAATAATAATAATAAGTATTGATATCATATAATAGGTTACTGAAGTCAATATTCATATAATTAAGAATTTAAATGTTTATTAATAACTAATTCTATTCATAAAGCTAATATATAGTATAAAGTTTGACACGATTTATTTATGTAATTCATAAATTATGGTGATAAAAGTTAAATTCATATACATTTCAATAAATATAAGTTAAAAATCCTTTTAGTGTTATACTACCATAAATGAACTTTTTGAATTATAAGTAAAATATTTCTATATTTTTAAAATGGTTTGATTTAGTTTTATGAATTAGTTTGGTTTATCTTTCCAAACCAACTACAAATTTTTTTGTTTGTTTTAGGAAATTTCTAAACCAAATTGTCAAAAAAAAAAACACCACATCTTTGAATTGATTTAGTTCAATTTGCAGATTAGTTTGGATTCATAGGTTTCTTTGCCTACACCTTCTAGCTAACTGCTTATAGTTGTTTGCTATATAACATAAAAGAAACCTTTGACAAACGAGAGAAAATATAGGAAACTGACACGAAACTTTAAATGTCTAAACAAAAGATAAATCCTAGGATCTAATATTGGAAAATAATAAAAACATAGGATATTTAAATATACTGAATAAAATAATAAGAACGAGTCTTCTAGCAAATTAGTCGACACCATAGATCCTCAAATCACAACATTTAAGTCCTATCGAGCTGCTGAATTAAAATAATTACTTTGAATAAGTTAGGGAAATTCATCCTGTAATCACCCCATAGGCTCAAGAAGATTCACCCTTTTAAGTCTTCAACAATGTATCATCCAAGGTCAAAAACTAGCTTACAAAAGTTAAATAAGGTAAAATGATAATACCCAATGAAGTTAGGCTCATGAACTGTATCAAATAATACATTGTAAATCCCCTCTGGAACAGTGAAGCGATGTGTTGTAGATGAGTTGTAATCAGTAATTTCAGCTTTTACTCCATAGCCTTAGTGACAATATTAACTAAACACCCATGGTCGTATGACTACTACCAATCATACCATTAACACAAAATTTGATATGCAACATATTGTCCACATGTTTATACCCTACCTTTTCACCTTAGGCATTGACAAACTACTCCTAAATTCTCCTATTAACTCATAACTTATATATATATATATATATATAACTACTAAATCTCAAAATTGAAAATTCAAACTTTTTTTCTCTCTCTATTTTTTTTTTTAACTAAAACAATTTTTTTATTAAATATGGAAGTTAAATAAATGCCACATCAGCAGCTTGTGTCAGTAGCCACGTTACCCGCCATATCACTTCCACGTCACATAGTATAGCGGGACATCAACCCTCACACAATTCTCCGTCTTCCCCCTAACATGATCCACATACTACGCATAACACGATTTGCAGCTGCAACCCACCGTCTCCTTTGCACCATTCAAACACAACCAACACATTAAATACTTTGTCGCTACCCACTTTCGCAAACACAGCGCAAACTCTAACCAAGCAATTATTAACTAAGCAAAATCTTGCCTTTTTCCTTACCGAAACCTTTACTTTCATACCAATAGTAGGACTAATTTTCCTGGATATGGAATTAACTGTATATGATTGGATTTTGACAGAGGTTTTATGATTTTTTCTTTTTTTTTTTTTGTGTGTGTTCTTTTTTATGAATTAAGGTTTACAAAAAAAAATTAAATAAAGATATGTTCTTTCCCTTGGAAAGACAAGAGATAGAACTACCTGCTAAATTCCTATTGATAAGTCTAGATTAATGCCATAAATAGAAATTCAATAGAACGAAAGGGTTTGATGGCCAACACTTAATAAAATAGATTAAATATAGGATTTTTGAGAGTTACAATTCTAGAGGGATTCTATCATAAATTGCAAATACTGGCTAACTGTCTGTAATTGTTTATTAAACAATGTATAAAAAAAAAAAAAAAAACAGCCTTGACTAAATAGGAAAATGAATATTAATGGTAAGGATTAAATTGTTACAAGCCGTTCAACATGTTTTAGGAGAAAAATTTGATTCCAGAATTGAATAGTTATTTATAAGTTTGAGTTATTCTTATGAAACTACTATTATAGACGTAAAATGCAACTACATATTATAATAGCTCTTTTATAAGGAATAAATGAAGATGGAATTACTATTATAATGGAGTGAAGGGATGTAAATCTCAAAATATAAAATAAATCTTATCAACTAATATAGTAAAATAATAAAGACATAAAAATATTTAAATTACTGAACAAAATAATAGACTAATAAAATAGTGAAAATAATTCATTAGCAAATTAGTCCACCCATGGATCCTCAAATTGTGCCATTCAAGTTTTCGTGAGTCGTTGAATTAAAATAATCTTTTCAAAATTAAGTCAGGGGAAATTAATCCAGGATTATTAGTTTTGGCATATATAATTTAAAAAAGTTATATTCACATTTCTCTTCCCCCCTCCTTATCATCTATATTTTCCACGTATCTTCTTTTAACGTGACTCTTTAATTTGCAGGTGACAACATTCAAGTGTGGTGGATTCGCCATGGGATTTTCGACAAACCATGCAACATTCGACGGCTTAAGCTTCAAAGTATTCTTGGAAAATCTAGCTGCTGTAGCTGCCAACAAACCCCTGCCATCACCACCATGTAACGACCGCCACCTCCTGGCCGCCAGATCTCCACCACAAGTCACCTTCCCACACCCCGAACTCCTTAAACTCAACCTGGAGGGATCAGCTCTTCCTCCCCCTCCCGTGTTCAACAACTCGACCGAGGATCTCGATTTCAAGATCTTCCGGCTGAGCTCCAAAGACATAGCTGCCCTCAAGGAAAAGGCAAAGCGCGAGAACGATAAAGCCCGTGCAACTGGTTTCAATGCGGTAACCGCACACGTATGGCGGTGTAAAGCATTATCTAACGTCGAAGACGACGGTTTAGAGAGAGAATCGAGGATCTTGTATGCTGTGGACATAAGGGCAAGACTTAAGCCACCACTGCCCCCGTCATATGCCGGGAATGCAGTGCTAACGGCGTATGCATCAGCCAAGCGCAAGGAGATGAAGGAAGCGACGTTCTCGAGGTTGGTGGAGATGGTAACAGAAGGTGCAAGCAGGATGAGTGATGAGTACGCAAGGTCTGCCATAGACTGGGGAGAGCTGTATAAGGGTTTCCCACATGGGGAGGTCCTGGTGTCTTCCTGGTGGAGACTAGGGTTTGCAGACGTGGAGTATCCATGGGGAAAGCCTAGGTACAGCTGTCCCCTTGTATATCACCGCAAGGACATCATCTTGCTCTTTCCCGACATTGATGATCTCCTCAACAACGTTAACGTTTTGGTTGCTTTACCAAAAGCTGAGATGGACATTTTCCAAAACCTCTTCCACAAGTTCTTGGCCTTGGACTGATTATCCTATCGTCTCATGTCTATAACAACCACATCCTCCTTAAAATTTCTTATCTACACTTTATCTGTTGCCCACCTACCCATATATAGGCCCATGTTATTTTATATATTATGGTTGAAGTGTAAGTATACGTGCCGGAAATACCATGTAATCAATAGTATTATCAAACTCGGATCGAAAAGTTGATCCATGAGTGAGAAGAAATTAAGAGTTAAGAGGATCCACTAGAATTGAACCTGATTCAATAAAAATATTATAATGTAATTTATATTTATTTATAAAATAAAATAATTAACTTAGAATTGAAGATTAAGAGTTTTTATAGATAATTTTTTTTCTTTGATTTATATTTATTTTTTTAACAAATTAATATATTTTCTAAAAAATACAAACAAAAATAATATATTTTAATTCGAAAAAATAATAATAATAATAGATTTTTATAAAAACTTGTTAAATCGATTGGATCAATTAGGTCAATTGAGTCAAATCAAAATCACTATCAATAATGGTTAAACAGATAACTCAAACAGGTTTTATAGAAAAATAAGGTCGAACTAGATTACATCAAACGAGTCAATTTAGATGTTACAACGTTGGTAATCAATTAATATATATTATAATATATGTTTATTTGATCATGGTTCAAGTATTTGCCTCTAATAATGCAATATCCACATAATTCAATATAATTCATGAAAGAAGTAATGCTTTTCAAGAAACCACTTTACCTTTAGAAATATTGTGTCTTTGTGTCGTTGTTGGAAACCGCCAAATCATAAAGAATAATTCGACAATTTGATAGGAGGATATAGAAGTATTTCTTTTACTCTAAGGTAAACTACGTTATATGTGTATTTTGCAAGAAGTCCCTCAAGCTATTGAAACATTGAGATACAATACCAAGTATAAAATTTACACATACTAAAGTTTAACATATAACTTGATCAAACCAAACTAAAGCAAATCGAGCTAAACCAAATCAAAGATGTAATTTCTTTTCACTTTGGTTTGAAAATTTTTCAAGTAGCAAACAAAACTCAAAATTCATTATTAATTTATTGGAATAAGTTGAATCGAATGGGAAAGGAAAAAAAAAAACAAGCTTTTTAGATAACAATAGTAACATCTTATTTATAAAGTAAAAGATTCTTTTGTTGTCATATAACACATAAAAGAAATTTCAATCTATGCTTATTAAAAAATTGTATTTTATTTTCATTGATAAACTATTTCGGTTATAAATCTCCAAACTCACATCAATCTCCTAAAAGTATGGGTCAAACCCAAAAACCCTTGGCCGATTTAGCTAAGGCCTAATCTAAGCTCTCTAAAGCGCATATGATCACCCCATGAGCAAGGCCAAGCTACTAACATAGTGGATGATCTTCTCTATGCATAAGCTGAGCTTCAACTTGACCGACCTATCAAAAGACTTATGTCGATTTCCTATCATCCACTTTCCTTCAAATTTTAAGCTAATAAGCCTATGGGAACTATGCTTAGTTCACAAGACCAAGAAAGGATAAGAAAAGAAAATTCAACCAAATTAGGAATGTCCACAATTGGCGTGCAATAAGACAGAGATCTTCTCCAACGTATTTAGAATGTATCTAAGAGATATAGCAAGCAAATTTTAAAGATATGATACACCTTTCTAATATATCTCACATGCCACTTCTATAAATACCTGGTATTTTTAGAGGTAAGGGAATCTAAAACCCTCATTGTTACTTGCATCACTCTTAGTCCTTACATTCTTCAAAGCTTCTACTAACTTAAGTATTTCAACAATCCTCTGAGCTTATGTTTGTTCAATTGTGTTGGTTATCTTCAACCTCTCCAACCACAATCTTCCTAGACGAAAATCAATATCAACAATTTTTTATGATCATAAGTTATTAGATTTTGCATATAAGTAGAGTAAAAATTTATGAATAAAACAAGGGGTAAATTTCAAACACCTCCTTACTTTTACTTTAAGTGTAATTTACTCATTATCTTTAAAATTGAGCATTTGGATCCCAAACCTTTAAAATACAAGAAAATAAAAATGCAGTTGGACTCCTACATAACTATTTTAACATTAATTTTATACTTTCTTTCTACTTTTAGCATTTTATATTATTTTATCCAAGGGAAAAAATATAAAAAAAAAATTAAAGGCATGTTTTTCAAATATTTGAGAATCTAAACAATCTATTTCAAAAAAAGAGGCACGTGCTCATGAAGTAAATAAAAGGTGATATATTTACAATTTTCCATAAAATTAGATGCCAAAACAAATTAAAATTAAAATTTATTGATTGTATAAATATTGGTTTCATCAAATTCTCATATAATGCCAATGCATATGATTATCAAAAGAAATTATCATGCCACACATGTAAATTTTCCTAAATTACAAATTTTGGTTCAATCCATCAACAAAATGAAATAAACCAAACATTAATGATTTAGAAGAATTCTTGAATGAAACCATGTGATTTTGTTCAAAGTGGTGCATGAAAAGCAACATGCAACATTTTACGGTTTGGTTTTAATGGAAAGTTGAACCAAATTGAAGTCTCCACCCATAATTCCAACTGGGTGTTTCAAATCGGATTAGCTGAGTCAAGTCGTTCTTCAAGAAGCACCAAAGTGTTGGTTTAAGTAAATCTAATCTTGTCACTATGAGATCACCAAATAAATAAAACAATGAATTGTAGCCGTAAGAAATTATCGATAAAATAATACAATAGTGTCACATAGGTATCGTATTAGTGTCACATTACATGTGGTCTCAGAAAAATGACGTACAGATAACACAAGATAACTTGGAAGAAATTTTCTAGGAAGAGAAATGGGCATTTCAATGGCTCAAACACACTTATGACAAGTAAAAGAGATATTGAGCATCAATCCCACTATTCATGGTCAAGTATTGACTCATTTTCCTTTTAAGCTTTTCTTATATTTGAGAACAAAGATTTCACAATCTTACGTTATTTCCTAATATCTAGTGCTTTTGAAATCTCAAATGAAGAAGAATGGATGAGTATTTATAGACTCCAAGACTTGATAACATCCATCAAATCATGTTGACAATAAACACATGATATATAGTTTACTCATATCAAAGTAATCCTAATATGCTCATTATAGTTCCAAGGCTAGTAGTTGCCTTATTAAGTGTGTAAGTTTGTCTGAGAGGTTGAGCATAAAGAGATAAGTCTAACGATTTATGTTTTAAGCCCGTTAAGCCAACTATTCCTAAGTCATCCCAAATAAGGATCATACTCCTTAGGCCTTATTATTTGGCCTAAAAAGTCAAATCTAAATAAATAGTGAATTAATAGTGTGTCTACTCTCTAAATTTTGCTGCCAACCAAAATTTTTAGTAGAGTCTAAGTATTTTATGCATTAATTACATACTTCGATGGCTAAGTCATTGCTTAGTGCATACATAATATGTAATAAAAACATTGCCAATAAGCATACTCACATAGCTAAAGATTTTGCTTTATCATGTTAAATAAGCTAAACATCAATAATACAAACATATTACTGTACATATTTATTTTAATGCATAAATGATATAAGGCAAGTGCACCTATCAATTTTAATATAACAGATGTAAATTCGAGTCGATCCCTCAGAGATTTTGAGTACTAATATTAACCTTAGCTCTATTATCTAACCGAAAAATCGTGTTGAGTTGGATGAATTAAAAATACTAAAATTAACAAATTAACAAATTAACCTAATTATGAGACTTGATTAAGCAATTTAGAAAGCGATAAAATTGAGAACGACTTCAAGACAGTAATAATGTATTTAGAAATTATTTCTTCTAGTGTTTAATATGTGACCGCTTAAAATATATTCAATTCAATTTCTATTATTCTTGACCGGAGGGATTCGCAATTAAAGTTAATACCTTTCTCAAACATATTAACCCTAATCCTAAATTATTTACCAAAATCTCTTCACTTAGTAATATAACTTAACATTGTATTAATGTATAATGAATTCCCATACAAAAAAACAACTTTTCGGAAGAAACATGTATCTTATCTCTAAGTATATATGTAATTCTCTCAAATTATGCTAAGATCTTATTACACATGTAATTTCTCAATTATCATGCATAATATCATAAATTGATACTTTAGAAATATCAATCAACAATTAAACAACATAATTGAATCAAGAAAAAATAGAAACTTTATTGAAAATTATAAATCAACCCAAGAGTCGTATGAAACTCTAAGTTCCATAATTCTAAATACACGAATTCTAAACTATCATAATAAAACTAAAAACGAGTTCCATAAAAAACATAAAATAAAACATGAAAAACCCCTTTGATTGATGAAAAATCTCTTCAATCTTGAAGTTGATATTGCTTTCGCCTTTTTCCTCTCTTTCTTTTCAAGTCTCTTCACTTCTCGAGTGTCCAATCTCCTTTTTGAAACCCCAGCATGTCATTTTATAATGTATTGTAAGGTTTCTGTTTTCGTCACCAAACACGGCTTGGGACATGGTCGTGTCCCCAAGTCGTATAACTTTCTGACCTTAGCAAATTTTCTTGGATGAACACAGCTTGGGGACACGACTGTGTCCCAAACTGTATAACTTCATAACTCATTCATTTGAACTCTAAATTGAGTGAAACTTGATTCATTTTCTTCGTTTTCAATCCAAGAATACATTCAAATCTTGAAATCGAATTTTACTCAATTAAGTATCAATTTCTTTAAAGAAAACCAAAGATGTAAGGGAAATACTATAAAATCACCATGTGAAATATATTTAAAATCAGAGTTATCAAACTTCCTCACACCTAAGCATTTGCTTGTCCTCAAGCAAATAAATCAAAACAAAATTTCCAGGACAAGAAACCCTAAACAAAATTTATCACTATTTAGGAAACCGGTGAACAAATACACTTACCCCGTAGAAAAGTAAGAAAATCACTTTCAATTAACTCACAATAATAAAGTCAATCAATTTCATCCTTAACAATATTATAATTTCACCTGACCATTTTCGAATGCTCCAACAATACTTAATACTAGAGTTCATTAGTTAATTTATGAAAGTTGAAGTTTACCCGAGTCATTTAACCAACGATTCTTAAACTAAAAATTGGATTTAACATCTCACCAACCGGGAAAGAGTTATAAAAATTTTGTCCATTTGACTAAAGTGTATACAATTCTCTCTTCCATCTCACCAAGCACCATAATCTAAAACAAACACATTTTACATCCACTCATCCTCTGATCATCCCCCTAGTTCATGCTTTTGTTGAGAGGTTTTTTAAATTTACCTTATTTAAGCACAATTGTGTTGGTATAGGGAAAGAATCTCACTCTTCTGACAGATCAAGACCGATCCATACCAACTTATTCCTTATATTAATAGCGGGAAAGAACCTTACTCTTCTGACAGACCAAAGCCAATCCATACCAATTTTTTCATTAAAATTGGCATTGGAACTCAATCTCGCTCTTCTAACGGACCAAGACGAATCCTTACCAATTTTTTCTATTCATGCACTTGTTATTACTTTTGACCTCCAATCATTGTGATTTTTCAGGGGTTTCTCAAAAGAAAAATTTCATTTGTTTGTTTGCTAAAAATTATAGGACTCTTAAAAATTTTAAGAGAAAGGTATACATAAAAGTAAATTTAAAAATAACCATGATTAACTCTCAACTAGTGATGTTGCTCCAATCTCAAGTCTTAAAGTCCCAAGCTAAATAACTTGTAACTTTGCCCTCCACGGATTTGATTAATCAATTCTAGTAAAGTATAATAAGATCAATAATAATCAAGATGACACAGTTAATTTGGCACAACATTTGTTAATCATCTATTGCAAGTTAACTTAAAAATTAATTGGGTCAAATGTGAATAATTGGTCTCCTAAACAGTAATAAATTCATATATATCATTTCCCCACACTTAATAACGTACATTGTCCTCAATGTACAAGTAAGAAAGCACAATAGTAAGATATGAAACAATTAAAAACATCATGGGGAAAAAGGAAATACACATATTGAAAAAGAAATTAATACTTCCCTGCCTTCAAGCATAAGATACTCTAGTGGAGAAAGGGTGGCCAGTAGCTCAACAATAGTGCCCTCATGAGTGGAAGATGATGTAATAGATTTGGACCTCCTTCAAACGATCTACTTTTCACGATTTGCCATTGACTACCTAAGAAGAAACACCAAACCAAATAAAAAACGCACATCCTTGCCACACTTAATTCAAACTAAGACAGAATTATAAAGGAGTAATAGTGAGGAATATTGAAAGAATTCTCATTGGGACATTTAAACAAACATATAGAGTGCATCTACAAAACTAGTTGGTGTAAAAGAAATGGCTTGCAAATGCATCCAACTAATTCTACAATAGACCCACTACATTACAATCAACTTGAAACGCAGGCGTCCCAACACATCAAAGACGCTAAATGACCTAAAATTACTCTTACAATGCTAACCCCAACTGGCGTGATTAAATAATGATTATCAAATTGACAAACAAAATTCGGATTTGAGAGATCATAAGGAATATCTAACCAGAAGAGGCATCATAAAGACATTAAAATCGAGTAACACAAGGCAGTTGTGCATGTCGAACATGAAAGAACAAAAATGAAATAAACTATAAAACTAAATGCATGTACCAATTCCCAAAAGTCCGAAATGTCAAGTAGCTAAACCTGCCTAAACAATGAGGAAGATAAAGCATAAACAATGAGAAAAACTTACTTGGATCAGGAATCGTAATGTTAAGAATCATGAAGAGAAGATAGAGAGAAGAGAGAATATGAAATGGATATGTGTTGGTTTGTGAGTGTTTGAGAGAGTATGTATGTGTGTGTTTTAATAAATTGCAAGTCGTGTGGTAAGTCGTGTGGGTACTGGGCGGACACGATAGTGTCCCACGCCCATGTAACTTACGCCCATGTAACTTCCTGTGTTGGCAATGTCTTACCTGGGCGGATACGGGCTAGGATACAACCATGTCCCAAGCCCGTGTAACATCCTGTGTTCGATCGTGAATTCTGGACACACACGAGTTGGGATACGACCGTGTCCCACGCCCGTGTAACTTTCTGTTGGCAGTTGGTAATACTAGGCGCACACGGGCTGAGACACAATCGTATCCCATGCCCATGTAACTTTCTATTTACACTGCATATAGCTGAGCGGACACGGGCTGAGACACAACCGTGTCCCACGGCCATGTCACTATCTGTGGTGACACTTTAAAGCTGGGCGCACACGGGCTGGGATACAACCATGTCCCACGCCCGTGTAACTTTCTGTAGTAACGGATTAAAGGGGCCTGGATGGACACGGGCTAAGATACAGCCGTATCCCATGCCCGTGTAACTTTCTGTTCTTTTTTTTTTTTTTTTTTTTTGCCTAGCCTAAATTCATGAATTTAAAAATAAAAGAAACTTAAAGAAATAAAAGTACTTAAATTAGAAAAATAAGACAATGAAAACTAAAGAGAGAAAAAATGAAACTAAAAAGAAAAGCCTATGACTAAAATTGAAACAAATAAAAGAAGCAAAGTAAAACTAGATCAAAGAAAAAAATAAAATGGAATAAACTAAAAGAACTAAAGTGTGAGCAAAGTTAGATATAAGTTGCCTCCCAAGAAGCGCTATAGTTAACGTCAATAGCTCGACGGGATACATCTTGTCATTCATGATTCTTCATCCAGGTGGAGATAGGACTCCTCCTGTATTTCGCTTTTGAACCGTCTATACAAGTGTAAATTTACCCTTAGGCCATCGACCTTGCCAATTCCATTTCATTGGTGCATAACTTCCATAGTTTCTCTCCTTATCATGCCAGTTATTAAATTCATGTAACCTAAACTTCTTCATTTTGTCCGCTTTTAGCTTAGATGCGGTTATCATTGGAAGTTTTGAACTTTTCACCACAAAGACATGTTCCAAATGATTTCTTGACAGTTTTGGTTCTAAATTGGTGGCTTCTCGTTGAAGGATCTCAACTTAAGATCTTTTGGCTTGTAAAATGGATCAACCCCCTTCTTGTCTACAATAGATTCATGAACTTCTATTTAAGCTACCACTTCTGCACAATTGGGGTTAGTCACCAGATTTTCATCTCCCTTTTGCAAGCAATACCTTGAGGAATCCTTGGCAAGCATTTCCTGCACACATGTAGATATAACAGTATTAGTGGCATTAACATTGTGACATATATCCTCTGAGTTAAGAAATTTGTTCATTGCCTCCGGAGTTTTAAAAACTATTTCATCATCCCCGACCCGTAATATCAACTTATGCTCACTAACATCAAAAACAGCCCTAACGGTGGCTAAGAAAGGTCGACCTAAAATAATTGGCACCTCAATATCCTCATCTATATCAAGTATAACAAAATCCACGGGAAAGATGAATTTGTCTACTTGCACTAAAACATCATCTATGATGCCTCTAGGGTATGTGATAAACCTATCAACTAATTGAAGACTCATGTGCGTTAATTTAGGTTCTCCTAACCTTAGCTTTTTGAACAATTTATACGACATCAAATTTATACTGGCTCCTAAGTCTGCCAAAGCATTATCTACTAACAAATTGCTAAGCATACAAGGAATAGTGAAACTCCCTAGATCGTTTAATTTTTGTGGCAGCTTTTTCTGGAGAAGTGCTAAGCATTCCTCATTCAATGTGACAGTTGTAAGCTCCTCCAACTTCCTCTTATTCAATAAAAGATCCTTTAGAAATTTTGCATACTTTGGCATCTGCAAGATGACATCCACAAGAGGTAAGTTAATGTCTAATTGTTTGAAAATATCAAGCAATTTACCAAATTCCTTATTCTGATCAGTGTAATTTTGCTTAAGGCGCTGCGGGTAAGGGTTGGGAGGCTTGTACTCCTTTACTTTCGATGATTCTATACTTTCTTTTGATTTTAATGGCTTTGCATCTTCCTTACGATTGACTTCCACTTCCTTCTCAACTACTTCCCCACCATCCTTCTTCTCCACTTCTAGTTTTCTACCACTTCTTAAGGTCACAGCATTAACATGTTCCTTAGGATTGACCTCGGTATTCCCTGGGAGTGTTCCCTGTAGTCTTTTAGAGATTAGCTTTGCAAGTTGACCAATTTGGTTCTCAAGGTTGTGATTGGAAGCCTTTTGATTCCTTAACGATGATTCAATATTGGATAAGCAAGCCTTATTGCCTTGAATATATTTTGTGAGAAGTTCTTCCACATTAGACTTCTTTTCTTGAAAAAGAGGAGGTGGGAATGGTCTTTGAAATCCAAGTGGACCAAAGTTAGTCTTCTACTGGCCTTGGTTTTGATTTCCCCATGAGAAATTGGGGTGATTCCTCCAGCCTGGATTATAAGTGTTGCTGTAGGGGTTATTTTGTTGCTTGGCTGGATTTCCTAGATAATCTACCTATTCCAGTTGTTCTTGTGCTCCATACCCCTGCATACTAAACTCACTTACATCCGATTGCACTTGTTGAGAGCCAACAGAGAGTGCATCAATCTTCTTACTCAATAGGTCCACCTTGGCTGCCAAAGCAGTGGTCAAGTCCATATCATAAATTCCTATAACCTTTTGCTTGGCTCTAGTGCTTTCCCACTGATAATTGTTCATCGCTATTCTTTCAATTAGGTTTTGTGCTTGCTCAGGTGTCTTTATGTTCAAAGTACCTCCTATGGATGCATCAATCATCTGTCTCGTAGATAAATTGAGACCATTATAGAAGGTTTGAATCTACATCCATAGTGGGAGGCCATGATGTGGGCACTTCCTGAGTAAGTCCTTAAACCGCTCCCAAGTATCATATAACGTCTCTGCTTCCAATTGAGCAAAACAAGAAATATCATTCCGAAGTTTAGTGGTCTTTGCAGGTGGGAAATACTTCTCCAAAAATTTCTCTACCAATTCATTCCAAGTTGTGATTGAATTTCGTGGTAGGGAGTTCAACCACTGCTTTGCTCTACCCCTCAAGGAAAAAGAAAATAGCCACAGTCGGATGGCATCATCCGTGGCTCCGTTGATTTTAAATGTATCACAAATCTCTAGAAAGCTAAAGATGTGGGCATTAAGATCTTCATCTTGGAGACTGTCAAACTGAACATATTGTTGCACCATTTGTATGATGTTAGGTTCAATTTAGAAGTTATTAGCCGCAACGGTTAGCCTTACGATACTAGAGTCAGCTCCAATAAGTGTAGGCCTTGAATAGTGGGACATGGTCCAATTTGCTTCATTCCCATTGTTAGCCATGTGTAGTGGATCTTCTTGCTCGATGAATTGAGTGTTGGCCTCTTCACCCTCTTCCTTAATCTTAACGATTGACTCGTCGTCTATGGTAGCTACAATTTGTCTAAGTCGCGATCTCAAATTTTGAAGGACAGTTCTCTCAATTTCAAGATCAAGTTCCACCAAATCTTCCAGGTTGGTTCGGGTCATGCACTACAAAGGCAAGAAATATAGAATCAATTGCAGCTCTAGGTATAAAAATAAACAATGAAAATAAAAGAAAAGAAAGAAAGAAATGGTCAAAGTAATAAAGCAACTAGCATTCTTAATATTAAAAATCTCCAGCAATAGCACCAAAAACTTGATATAAGGCAAGTGCACCTATCAATTTTAATATAGCGGATGTGAGTCCGAGTCGATCCCTCAGAGATTTCGAGTACTAATATTAACCGTAGCTCTATTATCTAACCAAAAAATCGTGTTGAGTTGGATGAATTAAAAATACTAGAATTAACAAACTAATCTAATTATAAAACTTGATTAAGCAATTTAGAAAGCGATAAAATTGAGAATGACTTCAAGAAGGTAATAATATATTTAGGAATTATTTCTCCTAGTGTTTAACATGTGACCGCTTAAAATATATTCAATTCAATTTCTATTATTCTTGATTGGAAGGATTCACAACTAAAGTTAATACCTTTCTCAAGCATATTAACCCTAATCCTAAATTATTTACCGGAATCTCTTCACTTAGTAATATAACTTAGCATTGCATTAATATATAATGAATTCCCATACAAAAGAACAACTTTCCGGAAGAAACATGTATCTTATCTCTAAGTATACATGTAATTCTCTCCAATTATGCCAAGATCTTATTACACATGTAATTTCTCAATTATCATGCATAATATCATAAATTGATACTCTAGAAATATCAATCAATAATTAAACAACATAATTGAATCAAGAAAAGATTAAAACTTTATTGAAAATTATAGATCAACCCAAGAGTCGTATGAAACCCTAGGTTCCATAATCCTAAATACACGAATTCTAAGCTATCATAATGAAACTAAAAACAAGTTCCATCAAAAACATAAAATAAAACATGAAAAACCCCTTTGATTGATGAAAAATCTCTTCAATCTTGAAGTTGATATTGCTTTCGCCTTTTTCCTCTCCTTTTCTTCAAATCTCTTCACTTCTCGAGTATCCAATCTCCTTTTCGAAACCCCAGTATGTCATTTTATAATGTATTGTAAGGTTTCTGTTTTCCTCACCAGACACGGCCTGAGACACGATCGTGTCCTCAGGTCGTGTAACTCTCTAACCTTGGCAAATTTTCCTAAATGGACACAACCTGGGAACACGACTGTGTCCCAAACTGTGTAACTTCAAAACTTCATAACTCATTCATTTGAACTCCAAATTGAGTGAAACTTGATTCCTTTTCTTCGTTTTCAATCCAAGAACACGTTCAAACCTTGAAATCGAATTTTACTTAATTAAGTATCAATTTCTTTAAAGAAAACCAAAGTTGTAAGGGAAATACTATAAAATCACCATGTGAAATATATTTAAAATCAGAGTTATCAATAAATTTGTAACACTAGTCTTAATTGTACATTTTTGGATAAAGAAAACCTAACAAGCTAATAATTGTCTTTAACAAGGGTTATACTATTTGTACATGTCAATCGTAAACAATCCTATGGTGCACCACACATTTTAGAAGTGAATAGATTAAATACTAAATTTGTTATGGTGACTTAGTCAATCATCAATACTAAATTATCACATTCAATAGAATCAATAAAAGGAAAAAAATTGTCGCAATGGAGGTGTTAATTAGTGAAATGGAGCATAGATTAAACCATTATAATTGACTTGATCACTAAAATCTATCATTGGTTGATAAACTCATGATTTTAGTTATTGAAGGTCTCCAAACGAAAGAGACTATATTGGTTAATATTGAGCCATGGTTTAAGAAGCTCATTGAGGACATTTTATTGATAATGGGCTACAAACATGTGATTTATTTCTTTATTGATATTGGGGCTACAATCCTGTGATTTATTTTATTGGCACAAAGTAGACCTTAAATGATATTAGGTTGCGATTCTATGATTGGTTCTATTGGCAAATATTTAGGGTTGTGGTCCTATGTTTTATTTTGCTTGGTAATGAAATCTATGGGTTGTCGTAATAGTGTTAGCTTAGCAAATTAATTATATTAAGATGAGCAAATTGTTTTAATAATTATAAACCTAGTGTACAAGTTATACATGTGCATATTTTAAACAGTAGCTTGTATTGAGTTTCATTACTCATGCCATTGGAAATTTTTAATTTTAGGTTATGATTATGTTGAGTATGAAATATTTTATAATCCGTATAATAAAGATGGTTGAAAGTTATCACAAGCATGTCAAAATGCTAGCATAATGTGATTTGAAATTTAGGTTGAGATTTGTTATGATCAAATAATTCGGTGTTATTTTTAAATATTGAGAATTTGCATTAGTTTAGTTAATAATTAGAGAAAGTTAAAATTTTTGAAATAATTGAACCATGTCATTTAGAGATTTTAGTATTTCAAGGTTTACAAAGATTATTGAGTAATTGCAATATTCAGCCGATTTAGCCTTACATATTTATGCTAAGGTAGAAATACATGGTGGAATAGTTGCGTTACATAAACAGGGCATGACATTAACTTTTTCACTCTTTTTTTTTCTTATTTAATAATATCTTATCAATTTTAAAGTGAAAAAGAAAACAAAAACCATCATTTACACAAACATAAGGTTATAGGAGTTAAGGAGTATAAGTTCATCTCTTTTTTTTCTTTTTTGTTATAAGGATAAATTTCATTCAAATAGAAGTAAGTTACATCATGTACAAAAGTTAGTACCAATGTACGTAGAATGAAGAATTATAGATGAAAAGACCTAGTATAAAACAAGGTTACATGTCTTTAAATTTCAATATGTACCACATAGAGAATATTACATCATCCATGAGAAGAATAAAACCTAGTTACTAGTGAGACAAGAATCCCTTGTTAGGGACACAACCCCATCCAGGGGATAAAATAAAAAAAGAAAAGGGAAAGGAAAATTAACTAATGCAAAAGGAGAACACAACTATGATTACTTGTTAATATCAAAAAGCAATATAATAAACCATTATCACATAAACTACCACAATCTACAATCTAACCGCATCTAAAATAGTGGACTAATGATGGTGGATAAGTGATGTTGGTAGACCTTTATTGGTGGAAAAGGTAGGGAAAAAAATGATAGACCTACAATTAAAAGACATTTTGCCACAAAATAAAGTGTATAAACATAGAATTCTACAACGGTGGATCTAAAGTCTAAATTTCTTAAATCAAAATCAATATTGTCTAACTTAGGTTAACCCATCCAGTCCAACCCAGTTCAATCTAATCCGGTAATAAAATCAATCTGAATTGCTTCTTTAACACTCATTGATAATGACCTTAATTGACTTGGCCAATTGAACTTTGAATCTATAGGACTTAATTAGGTTTCCTAAGCTAAAATGTCCTATTTTCTTTTGCTTTTTTTTTCTAAAGAATGTAATAATTTATTAAGAAAATAAATATAAATATTGAAAAAATAAAAAGTAAATGATAAATACCACTTAACTTTTAAATCTGAGGATTGTACATAGCTTTTTTATTTTATAAGAAAATACGAATAGCATTGAGATTGCAATAATGATGATGTTAAGTGGTGGTTTTGGACGATTCTTGAGCACTAATGGTAGTAAATGAATCCCTGACCTAAGGTCAAGGGGAGCTTAAACCCTTTGTGCTAGCTACTTCAAGACCAAAGCACATGTTGCTCGTGCATAACTTATAACTGAAAGCTTGCTTATGCATGTATAGTAATGAGAATATTACACTCTCATCTCATTGAGTCATGGTTTTGTTCATGCTTATATAGATTGCTTTTGCAAGTCAACTATACAAGCTCAGGATGGAACAACTCTTTTGAATGAGGGTTGGCCAACTCTTTTGAATGAGGGTAGGTCATGCTAGTTATAGAATTATATGCAACATGTTGAGTTTATCTTAATATTAAACTATATGGGCTTATATATATTATTAATAATAATTATATAATAAGGCTATCGTGTAATATAAAGTACAAATAAAATGATCTAATCAAGCTATAAGCTTTAATGCATCTACTTAAGTATGGGATTTTATATGTAGAGACTAAATATGTTAACTTTAATTTTATGATGGGTCAAATTAGAAATAATAAAAGGTAACAAGCAGAAGGGCAGTTAACTTATGAATTTGTATACATACATACATACATACATATATATATATATATGGTGTACATATAAACATTCCTAATTTTGCACATGTCGTTCTTAGTATATTCAGTATAAGAATTAAGATTACTTAATTTCAACGTGCTACTCTTAGTAGCTAAAGAAAAAAAAAAAAACTTGTTTTGCTTGATGTTGGTATATGTTACATTCTAATTGCATATAACTTGCATTTGTTTTTTTTTTTTCCAAATATATATTGTAATACAATACATTTTACAAGATGGTGATTCAAGCATTAATTATATAACTTGGTTATGAGAGCCATAGTGAAGCTTTAAATTGAAAGCAAGCATTTTATATACAAAGCTTTTTATCGTAATATGTGTATCTTTCATATCTCTCTAATATTATGTTGTTATATATAATGATTAATTAATATAGCCTCTTTTGGCTTTCTATTTGTAGAGAGCTAAAATTGTTATATTAATATATTGAGCTAAACCTACTAATGCTTGACTCCTTCAACTAGGTGATAGAGCTAAGGAGTTCAATCCATACTTGAGATGATTTAGAAAGATTTAGCTTGGTGGGCTCTGAACAAAGATCATTGAACTGGTCCATCCGTATCCAACATTTCTTAGACAAACTCATGCAGCCATAAAAAAAGCTACTAACCTTAAGCCCTTAACTAGCTTATTTTGGATAACATGAATTGAGTAAGCTCCATCTCATTCATTAATCATCAAGATGATTTGATGGATGATATCTTACTTAAGAGCCTATAAATACCCAACCTTTTCTTTGCATTTGGAACTTTAAGAGAAAATAGAAAAACAATATTTCTCTACAAAGACTTATCTCTCTAGATCAAACAAACAATTCAAGTAAAAAATTGATTTAACTTACTTAAGCTATAAAGTGACAAAGTGAACACCTGATGTCCCTTAAGACTACTTTATCTATCACTTACGCATTTAAGACACTGGGTTTGTCCATTCCTCCTCCTTACCCCATTCTCTTCTAATCATCCCTTTAGGTATCATTCTCGCTTCGCTTTGCTTCTTTGAAATTACATGTAATGCAACTCATATGATTACCTTAATTGAACCCCTACATCTAAACTATCTATATATAATAGTAGTTGAACCTAAATTTTTTTTTTTCTTTTTTCATTCATTTCTTAACACACAAGAAAATGAAAGCTATACTTGAAAAAAAAAAAAAAAAAGAATTGTTTGCAAGTTCCCTTTCTTATATATCAAAATACCTATGGAAGATGCATTTATTTTTACATATAACCCATTCTTCAAATGAATGGAATTAAGAAATGGATCGAGATTAGGATGCAAAAGGTAATAAATCCCATCCTTCTATCATTATGGTCTCATCCTTTATTTTGATTAGATCAATCTCGCACTCTATCCTACTATTTATTTTTATTTTTTTAAATATAAACAATTAAATTCACATTTTATTCAATAGTTCAAATTTAAAGAAATATAAACTAAAGATAAAATAGATTACGGGATCGATTCCATAAAAAATAAAGATAAGATTATAGAAAAATAATATAATTGACAAATTTGAAGTCAAGCAATCTTTCATCCTTTAAAACTGTCTATTGCAAATACTTAGTTCTGCATGCTTTCCATAATAGAAAATCTATGGTTGAAGAAACGGCAATTCTAAATGTTCCAAGTTAATAAAAATTTCTACACCATGTCTCTCAATAGTCAATGATACTATACCCTTGAGTTTATATGCTCCTGGCTTCTTTACCGGAACAAGTTTGCTAGTTGCAAGTATGTTGACATGTAAAAATCAATGTCCTTCCTTTCCAAAGAGCATACTTATTCATTACTTAATTGTAAAGGCAGCATATAACTCATGACTATGTGGTCATTTTCTCCTTCGATAGAGAGACATGATGGTATTGTTGGTTTCAAACTGCATAACTATCCTAGCTTGCGCTGAGTAGGTCACCTAACGAGTTTAGTCAATGCAAATATAACTCAATACCCTATACGAAAAAAGGTGATGCTGCTATATATACTTCTCAGCATGAACCAAATCATGTATTCAAGTTTGATTAGAGAAACTTTTCCATGCGAAAATCAAATGCCCTCCAAGTCATATAAGGTGACATTTTTTTCCATGCCAATCCAAAGAAATGAGTGAATCGCCAAAATCACCTAACGTGGATAGTGATAGATAGAAGCTCACCATAACTTTTCAAGTAAAATTACCTAATGTGGATAGTTATAAACACACTACTTTTGTGTAGACTAGAGTTCCCACTCCTACAGGACGGAGCCCCAGAATAGGCAAGAGCCATCGCGCATCATAGGCATGCGCAAGCAAATAAATGTTTAAATTTTCTAAGGTAGTTAAATTGAATGTGGGAACTCTGTCAAAATCACCTAATGCAGGTGGTCGCAGAATCTTATTTCAACCTTCTAAATAAGCACGATCTATATCCACAACTCCGATGCGAGACTGATGAATTCAACCTTGGAAGGCATAACAAGCGATTCTAGCGGTTATTTTCATCAGCTACACATAGTTGTACATCAATACATTTATGCTAGTTCTCTTGCTGCAACACAAATTTCTTTACGAGTATCAAAAGCTAATACGAATATCTGATCTATAACCACCATGTCAGGCACAAAAATCGAACTACATGATTTTGTTTACGAGAAGGAAACTTGAACAACGCATAACTGCAATTAAATTATATTCGTGTTATCGTCCAAAATGGAGCATGAATTCTCATTGTGCACAGGTTTCATAAGAATCTGAGCGCTAAAACATTGAAAAAGTGACTTTTCTGCGTTCTTGAACCAGAATATAAGAATGAATAGAGACTCGACCGACCCTTAAAACATACCTACAGACCAGAGTTTCGGATAAAAGTATAGACACCCATGATTTGTAATTTTTGTTTTTTTCAAATTAGCCTATAGCATTGGCACCAGCAACAATCTCCAAAATTTCTCCAGTAATTTTGGCTTGACGTTGGCGGTTATAGACGATCGAAAGGGATTTCTTTAACTCAATTGCATTATCGGTGGCATTACTCATAGCACTCATCCTAGCAGCGAGCTCACTTGCCAGAGACTCCTGCAATGCCCTCAGAATCTGGCTGTTTAAGTATAAAGGCAAAAGAGCATCCAGTATCTGAACAGGGTCTTGTTCGAATTGCAAAATGGAAGAGAATTCTGCTGTTTCAGTCCTCATAACATCTCTCTCAACTGTCAGTTTCCCTTCCCTCGTTGTCAGCCTAAAGAACTCATCTTCAGCAGCATCGACACAAACCCCATTGACATCGCAAATCTCTCCTTTCGGTGATAGAGGAAGCAATGTGTGAATCACGGGCTCAGACTTCACAAGGGAAACAAACTTGGTGTATAGAAGCTCCACTTTGTCAACCTCTTCACTTACAAATAGCGAAAATGTGTCATCAGCTATGGCTTGGGCTTCTTTTGCGGTGGGGAGCGATCCTCCTTCGAGAAACCTATCAACTGGGATATAAGGCCTTCGAAGGAAATAAGAATTACCCTTCTTACCGACACTAATGATAGTGTAGTCAAGGCCAAGTTCCTTCAAGTCGGCAATTCTAGCCTCGGCTTTCTTGATCATTGCATTGTTGAAACCACCGCAGAGACCTCTATCACCAGTAACTACAACTAAAGCCACTTTTTTCACTGGCCTAACCTTGGTCAAAGGCACATCCACATCCTCGGTTTGGAGTTGCTCATTGATGTTATAGAGAACTTCCACAAGGGATTCCGAGAAAGGCCTTCCATTAACCACAGCTTCTTGAGCTCTCCTGACTTTAGCAGCAGCCACAAGCTTCATAGCCTCAGTGATCTTCTGAGTGTTCTTGACGGAACCAATCCGCTCTCTAAGCTCACGGAGACCGCATTGAACCGGGGTCAGGAAGGAAGACTTGGAAGCGCTGTTCGGACTAAGAGAAGGAAGCTGAAAAGGGTTGAGAGAGGAACGAAAAGAGATCGAAGAAGCATCCGGTTTCGATGATGCCCACATTGTTAGATTAGAGCAAGACATGATTCCTGATGCTTGTTGCAGGACAAACTCTAGGAATATGTGTGTTGCGTGAGTTTGGGTTGAGTTCTTTTTCTGCGTTTAGATGTATGGTTTTGATCAAAGGCTTATCTTGGTTATTTCTGGCATAGAGGGAGTGAAAGAGGAATGTGTGGAGGGAAAGAGGAGGAGTCAGATGAGGTTTTGAGATAAGGTTATTGGACCGTTGGACATTGCATGAGAAGGAATTTAATTCATTTCCAATCATCTATTGCTAGTGGGCCCTACCTCATCTGAGTGGTTCTTGCTTTACAGTGTTTTTAGCTTATTTATTATGGTGAGGAAAACTGTTTTTAACGCTGCACTGCATGTTTAAGGTTACCGACAAATCTTTATGCAGCACCCTAAGGTTATATGCGGCTACACGATATGGATACTCACCATAATGCTTTGGCTGTGACTTATCTTTAGTGCAGTAGTATTAACTGTAACACGGTCGTGATTATTCCCAGCCAACATAAAGAATGTTGATTTTGAGGCTCAATGGAGAATCCACAAATCTTAGACTCAATTGAAGGATGGAGTAAAACATCTAAGCAAGAAAAGAGGCTAACTTGGATGCCTTATTGGGCAAAAATTCCATGAACCGTATATTAAACCATAAATTAAGTCAAATCGAATCGAATCAAAATGTTAGTTCTTTTACAATTTGTTTGGTGTATTATTTAGTTCTGTTATAAAGTTATATATAAACGATTTGCAGTTTAATTTAAAAAAATAAACCTAATCGAACTGTTTGTTTAAAAAAAAATTCATACAATTCTTTTGTACTTTTTTTTTATTTTTTTCTCCATCAATCTTCATAAATTTCATCAAATTTTTTATATCTTCCTTTTTTTTCTATCTTATTTCTGAGTAAATTATTATGATTAAATATAGTAAGTTCCATCTGAAATTTCACACTTAGAAACTTTCTTTTTCTAAATTTTCATATTCTTATATATTTTTAAATCAAGAGTTTAATCATGATGCTTTTTACATCTCTCATTTATTTTCCATCCTTTGGTATATCTTTTTTGTTTTCTTCTTATCACTTTTGAACAAAAAGATCTATTTCTCCCTCCTCATTACTATTCACTAAAAATAGAGTCCCTTATCCCCATCCAATCAAGTTAAGTTTATTAAGATCTTATACAACTTTTCACCAAGTATTATTACATACGATAAATATATGATAATTAATTAAATATATATATGAAAGTTTAATGGAAAGAAAAATATATTATTAGAGATAATAATATACCGAATCAATTTAAATTAGGTTCAAAAAATTTATGAACTGAATCATGTGATTAAACTCAATTCGAATAAAAAACCAAACCATTATATTAGATTCGGTAAAAAAAGGTTACGGTAAATCTTATCTAATCGAACTGTAGTAACCCCTACCTAAGCATGGGGTAGACTTATAATAAGAGATAAGCCAAAGCACAACTTACATATGAGCACATGAAAAATACAATTTGTCATTGAAGTTCCCAGCCTTTGATGGCTCAATAGATCAAAACTAGTAGTCTCTTTCTTCCCCTTCCAAATTTTGCAAGCTTCAACTTTCGCGCCAACGTAGTTATTGGAGATCTTGTGAGCAAAGTAATCAGGGTTGTTTTTTCTTCCCCAAGGACAATCAATCTACCGCACTAATGGAGGGACTGTATCGGGCCATAAAAGCATCAGCTAACAAAGGATTTTAATGCTGATTGTGCAAATAAAACTAGTCCGAAGATTGTGCTGCTTTGACCGTCACAGGCCAAGGCATCTGTTGAACCTAGTGATTTAGGTATCTTTGTTCCAATAAACTGAAATGGCAGTGTAAATCACCATTAGACCTTTATAAGAATCAATTCCAAGCCATGAACCAGTTCAGAACAGCTTTGCACAGGCCTGAATCATCTGACGATTTAGTCTAACAATTCAAGGTCTAGCCAAGCTCAAAAATTAAAATATATATATATAATATATAATATACTATATAATATATATGATACAATCAAGTATATAATATATGTAATATAAAATAATTAATACACAATATATATACACTAATATACATATATACTATATGAAATATACTATATAATATACAATATATATATACGACATAACACACATTTTTACCTTTACACGGTCTAAATGAATTATTATCAAATTAAAAAAAATTGAACTAAAAATAAAATTTTTAATTCACAAGCAGAAGTATAAAGTTTTGAATTTAGTTTGAAAAAAAAAAAAAAACAAATAGTTCACAAATCATTTATAATAATTAAAGGAAATTCAAGGAAAAAAAAAACCACAATTCAAAGGCTGCACCCATAAACCGGTGGTTCGGCCGACCGGGTTAAACTAGTGCACAGGTCGCAATTACAACAACATCAAAGCATGGAGAAAATTACACAATTTTATAACTATGCTCCCATCCTTTTACATCCCAAAAGGAAAATCAGAATTTAAAAAAAAACAAGGAAAGGCTTGTAATTTATAAGCCTTTTAAACTCGAATATTCCATTCAGCTTCAGTCTCTACAATCACCCCGTATCTACTTCAATTGACTCTAAAGTCACCCAGCAAAATGTCTTTCCGCAAGCTCATCCCCTCCTTGACAAACAGTTCCAAGATTAAATGGATACATAAACTATGTGCAAGGTAACTTAGAAATTACAAGATGACTGCACTGCCTAGCCAGCAATCACAGAGCTATTTGACCCGGAAGGTTCAAATAGGGGAAGTCACTACTAACCTGACTCTGACACCTGGGAGAGGGTCTTATTCATTCTATAAACCAATGAAGAGTCTACATGAAACTAATCAATCATCCGACTGTATCTCAACAAATATCACCCTTTCTCCGCCAGTGGTGATTCTCATTAAACATCATGCCTGTCCATAAGAAGTGGTTTGACAACCGTCTCATACGTATGCCCATCTGGAACAACTCCACTAAGTACCATATAGTCATGCTCTTCAATCACTTCCTGCAGTCTACTGCCCCTGCCTAAACTGGTAATGAGGGTAGCATAAGTTATTGAATCTGGAAGCACTCCTCGCTGAACCATCACTCTTAAGAGTTCCTTTGCTTGAGCAAAATACCCAGATTTGCACAGAAAATTTAACAATATATTGTAGGTAACCCTATTAACTGGAAACCCTGCCTTTCCCACATTTGAAACTAATGAAAATGCTCCGTCCAAATTGCCACTCAAAAGACACCCATTAAGGAAAGTGTTAAAGGTTACGGAATCAGAAAAACCTATCCTTTGCAGAGAGTGGACCAAGACTTCAGCAGCATCCATCAATGACATTCTGCATAAACCATTTAACACTGAATTATATAAGACCAGGTTAGGATTCTTCTCCAACCTGACCATTGCATCATAGACTTGGACTGCAGCTCCAAGGTTCCCTGCTTTGCAGTACCCATCAATTAATGTACCATAAGTAACAACATCAGGACCAAGACCCCGAACAATCATACTGGCCATAAGTTGCTTAACTCTGGAATCTTTCTTGCCTTGGAATAAATATTTAATTAGCACATTGTGTGGCACATTGTCCACCACAAGGTTACTCTCTTGGATCATCTTATGAAGCTCCATAGCTTCATTAACAAAGCCATTCATGCATAATCCTTCTAAGAGGATAGAGAAGGAAAAGTGGTCAGGATATATGTTCTTTTCAATCATATCAGACAACAAGATAGATGCTTCATTTCGATCGCCATCTTTATAAAGTGAGTAGATTAGAGAATTGTAAACACAAGCATTGGGCAGCAATCCACTTTCCACCATTTCATGACATAACTTAAATGCCTCTTCTAACCTTCCCTCACGAGGGTACCCGTCAATCAAAGTTGAATAGGTCGTCAAGTTGGGTTCAATGCCCACCTTTATCATCTCACTACAGATTCCCTCTGCTAATCTAACCCTCCCCGTTTTGCAAAACCCATTAATGACAGAGTTATAGGTAACTATATCTGGCCGAAGAGATTCCCCAGACATAACTCCCATCTTCCTAACAAGCTCGAGAGCTAGTTCCATGTTATGCATCAGACAAGCTCCATTAATAAGCATGTTGACAGTGAAATCATTAGGCAATATTCCTCTTTTTAACATTTGATAAAACACTGATATCGCTTCTCGTAAATTACCTTCCTGAGAAAGAGCATATATTACCAGATTGAGAGTGACCAGGTTTTCAACATAACCATATGAGATCATTTCCATGTACATCTTCTTAAACATATGGGTATTTTTTTGCGTTAGTAGATGATTCAAAAAGTTATTCCAAGCATGGAGTGAGACCCAAAAGCCCTTCAGCCTGGACCTCTCAATAATTTCATAAGCATCATCAGTGGCCCCAATCAAAGTACACACCCGAACCAATGAATCAAACACAGCTGGACTTAAATGGCATATTCCACAATCATTCAGGAAACCATCTAAAATCTCCAACGGCAAAATGCCCCTTCTACATATTAAGTAACTCATAAGAGATAAAGCATCATCATATCTCTTTCTGTCGACCAACACACATATCATAGAACAAGAAGAATCTAGAGAATGTGAAAACCCCTCCTTTACTCCAATCCAACGGTAAAACTCGAGTGCCAACTGAGGTGAACTTCGAAATTCCAAAATGACACGACTCACTAACGAACTTGTGAGATTTGGCAATAAAAGCTCCACAGATTTCCATTTCCTTTGCCTCAAATTCACACATACGGTTCTCAGAACTATATCCTCGGAATTAAACTTCGAGAAACCGTTAGTAGCACGGAAAAACCGGATAAAGCCACGACTTCTAGTGGACAAACAGTAGCTCAAAAACATAGAACGCCTCAACCCCAGCACATCAAGTTATCACATTTCTGCAAGAACAAATCAAAACAAACAAAGCCCATATCACTATAAGGAAAGATACACCCAAAGAAACCATCTTTTTCCACGTACATGTGCCTATGTTACATGTGCATACAATAGTTCAACTTCTATTCTTATTCTAGGAAACTGTACAGTGGTACAAAGTTAAAGTTATAATACACACGCAACAAGATGAATCGTTCTTAAACACGCCTATATACAGTCAATCTAATTATAAGAAGAAGAATGAACTAAACGTTACATGCCTAACTTGAGATAACTTTGTAAGAGGAATTTTAACAAACGGTTAACAATCATGGTATTTAAAACTTCAAGGTGTCACTTACCCCCACCCCGGCTAAGATAAACGGGTCACTTTAAAGTGAAGGAAGAGTCACCAAACTTCTGGAGAGAGAGAGAGAGAATTCAGCCGCTGAAGCGGGGGGGCTTGCGTTGGAAGTGCAAGTTGGAAAAAGAAGAGAAGGTTCAACCTGTGCCTTTTTGGCCAAGAAAGTCCAAATCGATTAAGGTTTGCAATTTTATTTTCACTTTATTTTGGAACCAGAATACCAGCAAAAAACATTTTCACTTTTAGTAAATAAGAATTAAGTCATCTTTACAAGTAAAACTATGGGTTGATGTAATTAGGCTCCGTAATTTTTTTTAATAAATTATGTTAAATTTTCAAATTTATATGAGCATTTTACCTTTAATTTTATAATTTTTTTAGTTTCAGTATTATTTTTATTATTTTATTTAGATAAAATAATTAAAAAATTATTTAAAAGTACACTTTTCAAATATTTTAAGGACTTAATATTCAATTTGAAAGATGAAATAAAGCAAATATTAGGCAGTGTATTTGTAATTTACACTTTCTTTAATATACATTTTTCATGAAAGGATTAATGTTTATTTATCATCTTCAATATAAGCACTTTTTCAACCACTTATGCAAAATTATATATATAAGGTATATATGAGGCACTTTTAGCCTATGTTTTCGAATTAAAAAAAATTAAAGGAGGAGAGGGATTTCTAGCTTAATTTATTTTGTTGAAAATATTAAAAAATGATGAATTTACAAGCTTATCTAAAACTTGTATAAATATTTAAACTTTTTAAAATGTTCGTTTAAGTATCTAAACTCAACAAATTTTGATTTTAGGTCTTGGACTGTTTCAGTGTACATAATGTGACCTCCGTTAGGTAATAGTCGTTAACATTTACTGATGTAGAGTGCCTCTTCCTTAAGTAACAATGTGTTGACAATTGATTGAGCCAAATAAAAGAAAGAAAGAAAAAAAAAAAAGAAAAGAAAGCCACTTTAACCCATATAAAAAGCAAACTCTACATGTGCTTCTTGGAGTCATAATCAGGTATAAATATAAAGAAGAACTAGAAAAAGGCTAGCTAAATCTTAAATTGAAATTGAAATCCAAATTGTCTACCCCTTTTCATCCACCCCCAATGACGCACAACAATCGTAAGGAGAACTATACCTCAAGTTTCATCATCATTGTTCACCCCTATTCAACGGTTTGCAAATAGTCGAGTTGATGTGTAATGCTTTTGCATGTTAAGATGCAAAGAGTTCAAACTTTAGAAGAAGGTTCTATGGTTATCCTTTATTCTGCAAGAACAGAAGTTGTGGTTTCTTTAGGTGGATTGATAGTATAGATAGTAGGAATACTATCAGAAGAAGGAAATTGAACATTAGTGGAGAGTCAAACATTAGAGAGCCTAATTCTTTAGTTGTGCTATGAAAATTAGATTCATCGCAGTAGGAGATCCATATGTTGAGGCAGGATATGAAGGCATACAAACATACAAAACATGAAAGTGGGATATGGAAATATATGAAATGGGTGTTGATTCCATAGATTACTATTATATTGTTTTTGTCATGGACAGTTTGGATTATTGAAAAGAGTGTGTAACTCCAAAAAGGTTTTTTAGTGCCATTATGCATTAAGATTTAGAAACAACATGTTATGTAATATGTAAATGTGCAGTCCAAAAGTGAAGCTTTGATATTCTTACTTGAAATAATATACTGGTTCTTTGTTGATAAAGTTAGTGAAGTTTTCATTTAGGATCTAATTGTTACTTCTTCTTTTTTTCCATACCCTTATAATGCTCTATTTTCTATAAAGGGAAGAGAACTACAATTTGTGCAAATGGAGTGAAACAATCTCTACAACAAGGCAATTTTTGCAAATGGTTAAAAAATATAGCATGTTTATAAATGAGAATCTAGTTTTAACTATACCCACCTTTCTCAAAATAAATCTGTTAAGGAAGCTAATTGGTATAATATTGATAACCAATTGGTAATCAAATCTTAAGGCAACAATCTAGAATTACAAATAGTAAAATTTGCATAAGACATTTATACATTATATCATAAGGATTATGGAGTTTGTACACAAAATTGTCTTTAACTAGCAATCCAAAACTTACTGTAATGACAAAATAATATTATTGTAACCATTTCATGAACAATAGACAATAAGTCATGGAAAGGCTACTTTCATATGCTATAACCTCAGTTACAACATTGTTAGAATTTGAAAGCTTGCAACCAACAAAAACATAAACTAATCAAGACAATAGCTAGTATTTACTAAAGCTTTCACTTCCAAGTTAAGTTAAAATTTTGTTGATACAATAACTTAAAAAGAGAAAATAAATAAATGCCATATATGAAAAGATACATGCATAAAAAAATCACTTATAAACAAGCATTATTATTGACCAAGTGCTTTGTTATATTTTATTATATTTTTTTAGTAATAATGCTTTGGCAGGCCCTTAGAATATTTTTCCTATCTTTAGCATTTTGTGTTTCAACTTCTATAATGGATATGGTGAAAAATAAAATCACTTTCATACTTGAGTAGATTATTCTAAGCCTTATTTCAAATATAATCTCCATCCTCCTTTATATGTAAACTTATCAAGACCAACATACGTCCCTATAACATGCACGTAATTATAATTGTCAAAATCGTGATTTTACTCAATGATTCTACAAGTTTACTATTTTAGATAGCTCTTTCGAATTAACTCGGGTGTAGAATTTTTTTTTTATATAAACTTACATTTTTAACCGAATTTACATATAAACTCGGTAGAAACTTACCAATTCTACATAACCGAGTTGAATGGACTAAAAAATTAAAGAAAAAAAAATACAACTAACCTTTTACAAGCCATCAACTATTAAGGCATTACAACATCTATTCTATCTATTCTATCCTATTCCAACTTTTTACCCATTTCTTTTCCTCTCAATCTCTTATTTTACGTTTACAGTTTTTATCTAAATTTCAACTCTAATAACAAAGTTTGCAAAGAAAGTTATATACCTTATTTTATATTATCAATAACTTAAAATGAATTGAAATGTTTGGTTCTTTTTAATTTACAGTTTTTTTTTTTAAGGAAAAAGTTTAATTTCAACTCTATTTGTCCTTCTTCCGTATATGTCAAATTATATATTAAGAATTTTTATGGAAACAAAAACTCAATTTCTTCTTTTTTTCTATTATGTATTTCAAGTTTTGAATAACTACTATAAGTATATCAGTAATTTTTTAAAGTTATTTTACATAAGTTGTAGAAACTTACGTTTTTACATTCCGATTTTACAAACCCTCTAACGATTTTAGGTAAAATTGCAAGTTTGACAACCTTGCATATAATCACTAGAAAATTCTCCTTCATAAAAAGCTCTAGAAGGCTAATCAATTTTTCCATTTCCATGTCTCATCCTACATCTCCACCATCCCTCATATATGTATCCATCTGACTAAATGTACTTGCCAAAACCATCTAGTAAGTTATCGAGTGGCGAACCTAAATAACAGTCACTATACCCATCTTAAATTAATCATTACAAATAAGCTATAGAGAGCCAATATACCCATCCTAAATTACAAATCAAAATGAGAACCAATCAAATAGAACATAATTGTAGCAAATTTAAGGACTAAAATGCTAGAGTTTAATAGCTTAACAAAGTTACTACTAAGCCAACAACTAATTCAAAAAACAAAAGACAACAAGACAACACCATCTCCATTGCTAACAAAAGAGAGCAAGATAACACTATACCCTAAAGTGTCTATAGCAAAAAATAAAAGATGATAGAAAAAAAAAATAAAGGCAACAGATACCATTAATCCTTAATCTAAATCAATAACATCATCTCCATCACCACGCTTTGATTTCTCCCTTGATGACTTCGAGTAATTCTTCCTTAGCAATATCATCAACTACATATCCTGTCACTTAAATGGGGAAACAAATTTATCTATGACTATCTTCTTTTTTGCATTAAACTTGGAAATTGTATTGTCATCATATAATTCTTGGATAGGTACAAGTGCATCTATTACATAATCATGTTCCACTTAATATTACTCATCATTTTCACCATGCTCAACGTCAGTTGCAATCCTAAGAGATCTTATGGTTGATGGTAGAGTAAGCAAAAGGTGACTAATCTAGCTACCAGGCACAAATATATGTGTTTCATGCCATTGATAATTGTCCCAATTAGTTTGAGCAAGATATATCTCATCACTAAAGGAGCTATGCTCCAAAAAATCTGCATGCCTATATGTTTGGTCATTATAAGAGGCACTCTGAGCATCATTATACATCCCTTACATCAGAGAAATGAATAAGATTTCAGGCTTTTTAAATTAAAAGTAGTAAACATGATGACAAAACGATATTTTACAAGTACACCTCTTCGCTAAGTAAAGGTAGTGCTCTGGTGGCATCACTAACTTTTGTAGCATTTCTTTTAGTTGCTCTCTTAAGGTTAAGCTTTGCAAACCTCAATTGCTGTAAGGGTAGGCTCATTCATACATAAGAGGTAATCCAATATGTAAGAAAGGGCTAATAGTAAAAACTATATAAACATCAACAATACAACAACCAATATAATATATAAAATATATAAACATCAGCATAAAAAGACGTAAAAGAAACTTGCTTTTCGGTAGAAGCTTACCTCTCCACGCTGGACAGTAACTTATATGTCTTGCAATTGCATCCTTGCTAATTGCAATTGGTACATGCCATCCTTCTCCCATATCTTGCCTTCTATCTTATCACCTCTAACTTGCTCAATTGGATTCTTTCTCCATCTTATCACCTCTAACTTGCTCAACTGGATTCTTTCTTCTTGCCTTAGGTAACCGAGCAAGCTCTTTTTTTTTTTTAGGTAGCAATGGCTTTGTACCTTGAAGTCCACTTTTCCTCTAAAACTTCTCTCTTGAAATAGTTTTTATCGAATAAGCATAGGATTTCATGAACATCTCCTTGCTATCGTGTTCGTCAAGATAGTCTTAGGGTAGTACTCCTATTAAGACTATAGCAGTAATAGCATGACGACATGGGATGCCTCATAAATCTCATGCCTCGACAAGCACATGTACACCTACTTATATCCAGATCATAAAAGTCAGATATGTGTTGAACCTCATAATCATCTCCCCCATTTCATCTTACCACACACCACCTCGCTTCCCTCTTATTCTCTTCTAGCCTATTGATAATCGTGGGTCCATGTATATGGGACCATTTGCCTACTTGATCGCATTACGTATATATCCTCTTCATCACCATCAATCTAATATCCTCTAGCATGCTAATATGGACTTTGACCTTTCATCTACCAACCAACCATTAAACGCTTCACATAGATTATTATCAATTATGTTGCACGTAGCATTGGTATTGAAGAAGGCCTCGCACTAGTGCTTAGCTTTCATTTTTATTAGGGCAGTCCACCCATCCTTATTAACATTAAATAACTATCAAGATGTGGCCTCAAAATCTACCTTGTTAGTGCTCTTTGCAATCACCTAGTTTTTTTAAAAGTTGTCACTTATACTTACTCCCCTAGTTTGTATAAATGTACCTTATGCACATCCTATGTTCAATATTGGGCATTAACGTGTATATTGCTTCAATTAGCCCCTACAAATATTTATAATGCAAGAAGCATCAATTTATCTACATTTGTCATGAAGCCAAACCTGCATTTTAAATTAATTTTATAATAATGCAAACAAATCAACCATTATGGCATAGATAAGAGCATATACAAATTTTCACACAAATCAAGGAGTTCACAAAAAAATCAGCCATTATGGCATCCTTTGCTCATATTTTTTCTGTTCAATACTTATTTAATTGAAAAGTAAAAAAGGTCATATCTTATGCTCGTCGTTGATAATACTCCAATATTTGCCCCTGCTAATTTCCAAGTACTCAATCAACCTCTCCATGAGCCAAGACATGTATCCTTGTTTTCTATGATAACGATGGCCCAAGCTATTGAAAACATTTGATTATTAGTATCTCGGTTTATTGTGGCCAATGTCTCTCCTTTGCAAATACCCTTCAAGAAGCAACCATCAACCAGGAATACTCACCTATAACCATTTAGAAACCCTCTCTTACAAGCATGAAAACAAAAATAGAACTAATCAAACATCATCCTATTTGCTACAAAAGTCCTTACAAACATTCAAGAAAATAATGGAGTTTGGATTTTTCCTTCGAAACACTTAGGCATAATCCCATAACAAATTATGAAACATTTAGGCATAATCCCATAACAAATTATACTCTTTTACTTCATTGCCCATGAGCTTTCGCATAACCCGTAACTTAACTCGCCTATATTGTGAGGTCATAACACCAATGCCCATATTCCCTCGCACCAACTCTTTCAAAGCATTTACTTAATGTTTAGTGTGGCTTTTATAGTTGACCTTAATGTTTCAGCTATTGTTTTACTCTTCGCTCATTTATTTCTTAACGAAATACCATAAGTATGTTCCATTCTATATGTTTTCAAGTGAAATGCCCTTATATTTCTTTCATACAAACCATACATCACCCATAGGCAATTTTCCTTAGCACATACCAGTTGTACTTAGCTCTTATTGTTTTTAGCATAGTTGATCTCTCTTTTTTATCCTATAAAATGTTTCTTGATTGCATCCTTGAACTCTTCAAACCTAAAAGTATCATAGACATACAAAATACGAGTTCTTTTGCCTTGATATTATATACTAGAAATTTATTTTTCTCCCTTACAATTTCCTCCCTCTCTACTTTCATCCCCTTGTTATTTGCAAGTCATTAAGTTCCTTGACTTCACTATAATCGGTTTCCTCATTCACACGATCATCATCTCCCTTTAATGGGTTATAATCACAATTGTTATCACATGTGACAATAGACCCACAAATACTCTATCGGTCAACTTACCTACCCCTAATATGAGATCAGCCCCTAACTGCCTTCAAGGCATTATGAGCTTCCATGAGCTCCTTATTTGTCTCCTCTTCACTACTAAGACACCCAATATAGTCTTATTTGTCCTCCTTACTAAACTCTTCCTCCTCTATCAAATTACTTCACCTAGAGGACTCTTTAGAGCTTCCAATACGAGAAGAGTATTGTACATATATCTCAATATTATTAAAGATATCAAAAAGTAACAAACTAAGCTTATGACATCAAAATCATTAGAGATTACCCTGAAGCCAATTACTAGTGTTGTCTTAGGAATCCAATATCTAATAACCTCTATGTTATATAACCAAATACTTAACAATAAATTCACAATGTATTGTTGGGATAACTTACTCAATTGAACGACAAGACTAATTTTACTACCACCCTCATAACAAAAATCATCCTGCCCCTTCTTAAATGCTCCATCAAAGAACACCATCAACAACCTCTTAACCATTTGCATACCTACGACATGGTCAATGGAGCTAATTGTTAGAGCACATTTACTTTGTTAATTACAGTGAAGTGCGCCTAAATACTGGAAATTAGAAGCAACAAAAAGAAACAACCCCTACCCTTCCCTTCTCTTTGGCCCCATTTTATGAATAATATAGCATCAATGACACTCAAAATCCATCAAAAAAAAATTTTTTTAAAAAAAAAAACCTATTTCATAAACAATGCAACAACAACGAGAAATAAACCTACTATTATATGAACAATAAACCCCCATCTCATGAAAAATGCAACATCAATTGCAAACAAATCATTATACTCCAAATAAGAAATGTTATAACAATCTCGCCATATAAACTAATATAAGATAAAAACTGACCTCATAACTATTATCATAGATACAATCTATGCAAGGCGTACACAACTTAACCAACTTAAAACATCTAGTCCGACACTTATCAAACTTGATAGGAATCAAGTTACTGGACTACTGACCCATAGCCAAGCTCGAAGATTAGAGACTTTGGCAAGGCAAATCCTCCTACTTTAGTCGATACCTACTGAAGCCGAATATCTCTTTGTCGAGTCATCCTGTCTGCCTAACTGAATGATTACCCATCTCTCTAAATTATGCTGAATTGAAGGTTACTGAGATGACAGCCAGTCCACTCTCGAGAACCCACTTACGTCCAAACTGACCAATTACTCGGCCTTACTCTTGCTAAGGTATCGAGAGAAAGGACTGATCCTTAAGCCACCCTTACTTGGATAGGCAACCTAACCATACACTTATGTCCACATCCTCCAATGGCCTCGCCAATGTATCGCTGCCACGTGTATAGGACCATGTGTAGAATCTATCACATTAATCATTGCTTTTCTTAAATATTCATTTCTACCATTTTATATTGCTGTACATTACTCTTTTAGGGTAATACTCTTTTTGTCTTTTCCCTTTTAGGTAAGTTACCCCAACTTATTGGGTATAAACACCCCTTGTATTTGTAAGTTATCAGTAGATTACCATTAATATATTGGATAGTCTTTCTTTGTGTAAGCACTGTGCTTGCTTATTCTCATACTCTCATTTCACATTTATTCTATCCCTTAAGTAAGGTTAAGTGGTAAGTAACCTCACCGGACCAACTCATGCATCATATCGAGCTGTGATGTATGTCTTCGAAAGTTCCATTGGTACATCACATCCATTGGAGCTATTCGTGGGTTTTACTTACTTTTTCATTTGTCATTTATTCTTTTACACCATTCCCCATCAACTCTTTCAAGTTTTCGGCAAGCTTAGATCCATTCAGTGACCAACCTTGTCTGTTCTTGGTCACAGTCTGCATCGGAACCTATGCTATAGCTTTTCAAAAATACTTGTTCAAGATTACTTGTTGTTTGATAATACAACGATGCTTATGTAAGCGTTCTACATATAGAGTTATAATTTATACAAAGAGTTTACAAAAGCCACGAGTCTTAAAGTCTATTTACAATAAGATAGGAAACTAGTGGGTGTCCTAAGGAATTCCCAATTAGTTTCCTTAAAACTAAAAAGAAAAGCCAAAAGCTCAGATTTAATAGATTTTCCTTTCCTAACTTTTCTAGCCAAATGTGCACTAATTTGCGAATGGTAATATCTATACATCTTGAACTTTTACTCGTCACCTATAAAAGAGTTTATTGGGATGCGAGTAAAACTAGCTCAGTAAGTAAGACAAAGTTAGAAGAGTATCATATAATCACAAACAAAGTTATTAATCATAATGAGATGCAATGCAATCAATCACTTGAAACATCACACAATTTTATTCGGTCCATTGGAAGATTAGAGAAATTACATCTACTTTGATGCGGATTGAAGAGTTTACTACGACTCAAAATCAGTTTAAACTCATACTTGTACAATGGAGAACGCCCTCCTCCGGTGACTACATTTGAATTACGACCCTCACCCTTATCGCGACCTCCTTGCTTGTCACTTAGTTTAACTAAGGGTTGGGAAAGAATTATTTTAATTATCCTCATCAAAGAGAGTTTATATTTAGTCTGACACTCCTAGTTGTTCCCTTAACAGTTGCTATGTATGTTTAGTTACATTAATGGTCATATCACTGTTAGTTCCATTTATGGGTAGCCAAATAAGTTTATATAATACAAAATTATGAAATCATACAGAATAGTACACCAAGGAGTTTAACTCCTATCACAAATGAAATACCAATCATATACATGGTATGCGCATATATAGCTAATTTATAACCATAAGTAAAAGTGCTCTTAAGTCTCAAAATACTTTGATATAATATCTCAACAAGCAGTAAAGCCACGCTTCCAATTTACCTATATTAATGCTACTGCAGAAGGCTTATATTGTCAACGCTCTGCTCGCTGAAAGACCTTATATATATACCAAAACCCAAATTTAATGTTTGTAAAAGTTACGAAAACGTTAAAGTTTTATCTACTCTTTATATCATCATGAAGCTATATACATAAATTTATATATTTAAAGTATATTATTATTTTTATATGAGGAAAATAGTTTTATTTAGATATGCATTTATTATAGTTTTATTATATAAGTTATATTAAGTTAGTAAGTATTGATAATATACGTAGTTATATTATTACCTATAAAATATCATTTTGATCGTATCAAAATGTATTTTTAATTAGTTAAGTTACATTTCAGCTACGATAGGATTATCATAGTATGTGAAAATAGGCATTATATTAAATAGAATTATCCAATTTTAGTAAAAGCGGTATCATCAGGTTCACACAAACTTAATGATATGTATTATAGGTATTATCTCGAGAGATAACTTCTAAAGAGTATTTTTATTTGCTATTATACATATATGCTCCTATAACAAGCCTTATCATATTATATAATTAAGCTATATTTTATATAATTTCATAAAATAGTTTAGTAATGCATCTAATTTTTAACTCTAACACGTATATACCCTAATCTAAGTCATATAATAGTACAAAATATGATAAAAACCCACTCTAACCAAACCTGGTCAACATGTATATGTATAGAATTTATTCCAATATTTATTATATTTTAGCCTAATATTGCTAAAAATATACCTCGGTTAGTAAATTAAGCTATTTTACTACTAAAAGTCATAATAAATAACTCGAGTCACCAACTAATTCTACGAAAATTTCTATAGACTCATAAAAATACAAGAAATTTAATTAGTAAGTGGTTTCATGTTATCGGGTTCATCTCTTATATATGGATAATTACATTTTTTTCCCCTAATTTGCGATTAATTAAGGAAACAATATCATTTTTATATGAAACAATCTCTAACAAGTTCTAATATTATTACAAGTGTCCAAAGGTCAGTAAGTACCAATTTCATCAATTATTCTTATAAAAACCCATTTATTTTGATAAATTCCAATTTGACAAATTTATGGTTAAAAAATATAATAAATATTACACATATTATATAATAAAAAACAAGCTACACATAATTAAACTATACCTATTAAGGATCATATGGTAAATTTTTTGGCATGAAACATCATCATTTAATTAATTTATTTTTAATTTCAAAATTCAAATCAATATGGCAGTTTATTAAGAAAGCATATAAAATACTTTATATTTTATCAAAATAAAATTATGACATGTAGCATCCTAAAAATAACTTATGAATAATTTTTTTATATTTTTCTGGACTAGTTTAGTATTTTTAGAAAATATAAAAAAAACATGGTAAATTTAATAACCAGCCATTCGTTGGAGCTTTAGTAGTCATCAACCGGTAAGAGACTATTAGAAGGGTGGTACGCAGGGTAGATTGGTGGTTGCCAGTAAGGTTTGCTGTCTGGTGGTGGTATGGGTTTGATATGTAAGGATTGTTGTTTTCTCCTTTTTTTTTTTTTTTTTGAATTTTTTCCTTATTTTTCTTATTACTATTCTAAACTCTAAAATGCTAAACACTACATGTCTAAGGTCAATTACTATTTATAGAGTACAAGATCAACTAAAAAGCATTTTTCCTTATTTATTTTATTTATTTAGTATGAGGGGTCTTAATTCGATTAATTTGCTTTATGATTCATCATTCCTAGCCAAATCCATTACCACGGAAGTTGTTTCTAGAATTTACAAGTTGTTTCCAACAATTAGATGAGGTTTGGATTAAGTTTTGGTTGATATTTTATTTAATAATTAGTATTATATATATTATATTAATATTTAGTATATTTACTTGTATACGTATATATATCCTACGTAATTGATATATATAATGTGTAAACATACTCATATAATTATGTTTCTATCATATCTTTTATTTTTAATATATATTTTCCATTTAATTTTGTAAATTTATTGCTTATTTAGTATAAATTTAATTTTTCAAATTAATTTACAGGTATAATTATTATATATACTAAGTATATTCATAAAAAAGACATGTATATTCATATAGTATATTATGCTATATTATTTCCTTTTATAACTTAATTAACTTATCTCTAAATCCTCGTCACATTTCAAACTCAGTTTTAGAGGTTCCGGCAAGTTTTTCACTATATTATATAACTACATTTCTACAGCTAAAATTAAGATTTTATGCCATTATTTTTAAAATCTCACTTGGAACTTCTCTAACCTAGTTGCAAAATTTGGATTTAATTGGACAAATTTTTCTCGAAAACCCTAAATTCGAGTACAGTTACCCTAAACTTGATTTTAGGGGCTCACACAAATCACCTTACCCCTAATTTTACAAACAATACTACAATAGTAGCACCAATCCTTAGAGACATAAAAAAAAAAAATTCTTAGCTACATAATATCCACGGCAAACAAAATAGCCAATAGAATAAGGGAATATGAAGCTCAAAACATACCTTAGCAAGTGCATATGCCTTTTGGTATCAGGTTCATATGCTTTTATAAATTTAAATTGTATCTTTCGCAATCAATCCAATGCATGCAAATCTCACTTTGTTCTAATATTCTCTGCTACAATCGAAAACAACAACAAATAGAGTTAAATGTTGATGAATACAAGAGGATTATACTTTGAAGAAGTTTGGTAAGGTAGTTCAATGGGTGATTTAAATGGCGATGAAGGAATGGAGAGGAGTTTGGTAAGTGCATTAAATGCTTGGTAGTGAAGACGTTTTCAATGCCACTATGTTTTCCTTCTTAACAGATATCCATTTCCAATATTTTTTTCCATATCACCATGTTTTAGTTTACTTAATGTTATACACATTCCACATAAGCACATACTAATGTCTATTTCCAAACTTTGTAACCGAGGTCATGGTATGTGCATTTTACACAATCCAAGACCTAAAATCAAAATTTGATAAGTCCAAGTACTAAAATAAACGTTTAAAAAAGTTCGAGTACCTATACGAGCTTTATCTTAATAAAAAAAAATAAAGAATTAAGAGAGGAGAGGGGATTCTAACTTGATCCATTTTGTTGAAAATATTAAAGAATGATGAATTTGCAAGCCTATCCAAAAATTATTAAGATTACCGCAACTAATTTTTTCTACGAGCCATTTTTATTGTGTAGGTATATGCCCAAACTTGAGAGCCAAGCTAAAAACTATCAATTTTGAAAGTTTGAAATTAAGAACGAAACATAAATCTTAATTAAACCTTTCTTGACTAATTCATAATATAGGGTCCTTAATATGTCAAACCATGCAAATAAATAATGTTGATTGCATATGGTTTTAGAAAAAGATAAGTCTTTCTAATTCAAATAATCAATTTCATACAAACCAAATGAAAACTTAACTGTATGTTCACTTAGGAAAGAGTTATTTCATTCTCCCTTTATTCTTTTATGAATAATTGTTATGGTATTTAATCATAGTTTAGACATCAAATGGTCATTCCATATGAATAGCTATTATAAAAAAATATAGAATATTAACTGATGACGTCTCCCTTAATGATTGAGTTGGTCATGGATAAGTTTATATACAGTAATTTTTACTAAGGGTATAATAGGTTGGGCAATCGTTGGTTGTGGATTGTATAAGTCATAGACGGTCACCAATGGTAGGATTGAATCAATGATGGGATGGGGTGGGTTAATCAAATGGGTTTATGTATAGTATTTTACGTTTACTCATGAAGCACAACAATACAAGGTGGAGAAGAAAGAGACAATAAGGTATTAGGTGTATAATAGGTAATTTCATTTCATTCCAATCTTACTTAATTCAATTTCATGTCAACTAAAAAATATAATAGGCATGAAATAACTATTATATGTTTCTTTCATTCTCATTGAATTGCAATTCAATATCTTCTTATTTCATTTAGTAAAGTGAATGGAACGTACATTTAATTCAAAATATGTTGAAGTGGTTAGAAGTCATGACAAATGATGAGTCGAATAAGGATTTCATTCTTTGCCAAGATTTTTTTATGGTACATTAAAGGAGATGATGGGAATCCTATAACTGTTAGTCCAATCACTAAATCTAGAAAACATGCCTTTCAAAGCTAGTTTACAAGATACATAGTAGAACTAACTTGAATTGGTTTAATGAGTGTTAGGATTCATTTAGTGTCCATTTCAAAGGATTATATTGCACAAACTTGATTTGAATTAAGTTAGATCTAATGGAGTTGAGGCCAAAGTCAGCTTTGGGGAATGACTGAATATTATAAGCAATATATACCAATAGTTAGTTTGCTTCATCAGTTTTAATATCCTTTGCTTGGTAAATTTGCTATATCGGCCTTGACAAACTCAGATGACTGGGAGGAGAAAGGCGCATTCTTACTTCGAATAGGATGATAATGTTTGATTAGTTAATGGTGATACTCCTCTATATTTGAAACATGCCTTTGTAGGAGTAGTACGATATAGGGCTTCACAAGAAGGATAAATCAACTACAAACTTGAATGGAATCTAAAGGAGGAATAGGGAACTCCCATGAACATGAGATAGGTCATAGGCTCCTGTAAATTGAGGCCTCATTTATTTCGTTTGGGGGAACAAAAGATAAACAAAGAGATTAGTAGGCTTTATAATTGGAGAAAGGGAAGGGTTTTGGTTAGTATGTGTCACTAGATTGGTGGAGGAACCCATAGGAAGGCGGAATGACCCATCATTTGTAGTTAATGTCTAAATAAGAGCCTTGTTTGATTTGGATGGTATTTCTTTTTCTTACATTTTCATGATCTTAGATATTTAGTTTAAATTCTTGATTCTTATGAATAAATGACTATTTACATCATGAAAGTTGAAAACTTGAAGCGAGGTCAGGGTTTGCTCACGAAGAGAGTTCGGGAACCACTTAGAAAAGGGGCGCTGTAATTCTGGTGTTTCAAATTTCCTCAGTACTTCAGGAGCACTTAAAATCCATAGGGCTGGGCCTTCCTTATTTAGTCAGCCCAATTATAAACAAGCAGGCCCACCTGATTACTAGCATTACTTGTTAGGATAAGAACGGGAGAAAGATTCCGATAGTTTCTGTTGTAACGAACGGGTGCAGTGGCACATACTCACACACCTCAGCACTACCAATCACATGGGGAGAATATTTACTATAAATACATTATATCCATGTAACAGAAAGAATCAATGAAAATTCCAAAAAAATCGTTAATCTCCAATCCTTGAATTCGAGTGATTGCTTTCCTTTTGTATTCGCAAGGAATTTCACGGTGACCTTATTGCATCTGTTTCCTTTGCCTTGTTCCAAACTGCTGTGAGTAAACGCCATGGTTTTACACATTCGAAGGATCTGCACTATTTGGAAAGGGATTAATTAACTGCTCCACTTGTTTGGTTTTAAATGCGGCTTTTGCAAGAGAAATCTTTGGATTTGCAATAGAAATCTCTGGATGCCACTTGAATTCTTCATCTCAATATATGGCTTTCAACATTTTGGATATTTTTTCCATTTCTTCATCATCTATCACCACTTCACTGTTCTTGGCAGTGCTTGAGGTTTTAATGCATGTGTACTTTGATTCCCTTGAGTTACGGGAAATGAGTATGAAATTCTGCACCATTTCTCCCAAGCAAATAGAGCTCAGCTCGAATTCATCTCCGACAGCCTTCTCCAACGACGTCCTCGTGAATGGATGGTCGAACAACCGCTTCAACAGCGTTTTGACCGCTGTCTTCAGCAATTCAACTATCGTAACAGACGACTCCTCTAAGTTGCAATCACCTGGTTGAATCTTCATCGCACAAAAAGAAAAAAGAAAAAAAAAAAACAGAAGAAGATTTATCTCTTTATTTCACGAAATCTGATGATAGTTCCGCTCCACTTTGTCTTTCCTTTGTAATAATGGATCACACACTTCAGGAATCATTAACACAGATATATGTATATGTATATATTCCTCAACTGTGACAGGAAGGTCATGATCATGATGATGCGAGACAGTAAAGAGACGAATAACTTGCAATCTATGCAAAGCAAAAGCTTGCTCTTTATAGCGAAGGCTACAAGTACACGCGAACCGCTGCGTTTACAAGTCCGAGCTCTACCCCTTACGATATGACGAAAATCGAGCTTGTTCATCCTTTTCAAACTCGACACGAGCCCAAGCTGCCATGTTTCGAGCAAGATCCTTGAAGGAAGACCGCACCAACACCAAGATACTGAGCTACTGATCTGCAACAACGAATGACCCGACAGAAGCCGATGCTTTTCGCGTAAGCTGTACTTATGTGTACGGAGCCATGCTGAATCATCGAGTTTGTGCGAGTGATAGTAAGAATTATCGAGTTGCTAGCCGTGCTGTTGTCTAATTACTGTCGAGTTTGTCCACGAGTATATGCTGTCTATTAACTTGTGAATTACATGTGCAGAGTTGCTGTCATCGAGAGGCCAATTGCTGAGCTATTGACCGCGTAGTAGTTGACACGTGTCGTACTGTCCTTTATTTATGTGGGTGTTAGCCGAGCTGACAAGTCCGAGCGCCTTCTCTTAGGCGATACAAAGAATCCGAGCCGAAATCTGCACATTTTAAATACAAGCCCAATCTGTCGTGAAATTCGATCCATAAGTCCTGATACGGACTTGTGAATGAATACACAAATCCGGTATCACATCAAAACCAATGAATAGATCCGGACTGTGAGGTTACCCAAAAAAATAAATTAAAGTCGATAATTTAACAAATCTTATGCATTAACTTTATAGATATGATATACCGTAAAATCACACGTAGACTTAAAATTCGCTAGATATGATGCTTACTATAATTCTTATTAAACGGATCGATAAAAGTTGGTAAAAAAGAGTTTTTTAAAAGAAAAAACTCCAAGGGTTTTCAATTAATATTATAAAAAATCTCTTTAAAACCTTATACAAGTATTCTATTTATACAAAGTGGTAAAATTGTAAATAAAATGACTAAAAAACGTCCTAGTGATATTCTAGTAATTACAAATAATACATGAAGAAACTTATGAAAAATACAAGAAATAGAAAACCTAAAAAACATAAGTAAAATAAATAGCCAAGTAAGGTCTTTGGGTGAGGGCTAATGTTTTAGTTCCAAGTAGCTATAGAAGACTCTAAGGTTTTGATTTGTCCCGACCTGAGCCTTTAAATGATCTACTTTAGTCTGGGGCTAATCCAATATGATCGAAGCTGACTTGACATGATCAGTATCGACCTCACATGGTTAGACTAACCCGATATGGTAGTAGTTAAGTTGGCATGATAGGGGCAACCTCACATGGTCAAGCCGATCTAGCGTAGATGTGATCGACCTGTTTAATATGACCCAATACGACCAAGCTGATGCGAAATAACTAAGCAGCCTCATCATGACAGAGTGAACCTTAGCCAAACAGACTTGGTCGAGCAAATTGACTTCGGTGAGGTAGGACAAACGGATAGGATAAGACAGTCCTGTATAATTGATCAAAATAGACCTGACAGAATAGAATAGAGCTGACAGCAGTAGAGTAAAATGGACCAAGTATAACAAGGAAAACCTGGCAAAGTAGGGCAAAAATAATAGCTCAGAATAGAACTTACATAGCATGTCGGATCTTCCAATATTACTATAGTTTATGGATAGATTTGTGAGAGGGCTTGGTCAGGGTAGAATAGGGCGTACTCAACATAACAAGGCAGACTCAATAGAGCAGGATAGGCCGTCCAATGCTAACATAGCTTATAAATAGGTCACTCACTTGCGCAAGGCCCGTGAGCAAGCCTCTCATATGGTTCAAAACCTGGCATAGCATCGGATCAATACTTGAAATCCTATCAAGTCGGATCCTTAACAACAAATTATTACATAGGACAAAGCTATCTAATTCACATCCTACGGAGGTGAGCGAGCTCCTTATGACAGATTAGTCTGAGCTGTTCACTACCGTACAAGTAAGCAACAGCTGCGTCGAATTATCGGAACCCCACGATATCAGACCCGAGCTGAACTAGATGTTACATGCCGAGCTCGGAGCATTTTACCAAGTAGCCGACCTACCGTCTCCGCTCGCCGAGCTCCAAGTTCCGAGCTTATTTGTTCTTTCCGATCTAAATATGAGCCGAGCTCCAACACATCCATAGCAGCAACTGGTCAGAGCAACATCCCGCTAGTCCGATAGCTATGTCCTTCTCTTATTCTAGAAGAGTGCGATTAATGAAGTATATTTTAATCGCAGCGGCCGTCTCAATGCCAAGCTCAGTTTCTTTGCAGTTGAGATAATCATAGCAAACTAGACACTCGAGCCCTTCTCATGTTACCATCGGCTTGCTTGTAAAGCATTTACAAGTTCGAACACCGAGTTGCAGATACAAACAGAATTCAGTGAAGATCCAATGCCGACCTGAATACCTGAAAGTTATACGCACAATTTTTAGCCCCAAGCTGAGCAAATCGTAGATCCCCAAGCTGCACTGAACTGTCACGAGTCCATCCACCAAGCTCTATTCAATACAACTGGGTTAAGTTAGATGCCAAACCGAGAGTCACATAATTGTGCCGTACTGCAACAAGTCTGCATCCTACAATGATAGCCGAACTGTCCATGGGTTGTTACATTACCACCGAGCTGTTGACGGTATGATAAGCCGGCAGTTCTATAAATGTCGAGCTTTTGTAGATAATTCTCGTGTTATCCTTATTTCATTAAAAGAGAAAGGGAGAAAGAAGACTCGCGTCTGAGCTCTTTTCAACCAATTTGCACGGGATGCGGCAATAGTAGGCTCCAAGTCCAAGCTCCGATCTGCACTTGATATTACCAAGCTCCATTTTCACAATAATGCTGACCCGACCTTGAGTTCACACTTGAGTTGTCCAAGCTACTCACTTAAATACAGTCCCGAGTTGATCTTGGTCTGGAAGGGCAGCCCCAATAAGAATCTTTCAATTACAGATGCTATCTATGTTAAAGGAAAGAGGAACACCATGATCACTTAATTCTTTACGTGTGACTCGTCGAAGACTTTCTTACTGAAATTGCACCGACACTTCAAGTGGCCAAGTGTAGTAAATATATCGCTGACTAGTTTCCAAGCACTTGCACTTGTAAAATGTTGAGCTCACAGAAGAGGCTTGTTAAGGTTCTGTTCAAGGCACTTGGCTCTGCAACGTGTTCGCCTATAAACCCCTCCAGATCCCAAAAATCTCAAGACAACTTTCTAGTTGCTATTCTTTCCCATATATTGGGGAATGTAGAAAAACTTAATGGTGATATTTATCATTCTGTTATGAGTCTCATGGGCCTTCTGGTGGCATTTTTGTCCTCAGTTGTTGCTGGAGTTTTCCCTTCACCAAAGGCTCTTATATGTGTGCTTAATGGCCTTGGTACAGTCAGTCTCAATGTCACAGGAATGGATGTAGTCAAAGAAATCCAGCGATACGTTTCCTTGTTGATGTATTAACCAATAAAATTATCAAAGGAAATCTAATCTTTGACTCGAGCTGTTGAGTAGCTACAGCGAGATGAAATGTCCAAGCCAAAACCGAGCTCTTTTTGATCGAGCTCCAACTGACTTAATATATCTGATATGAATTCCGAGGACGAACGGCGGTGAACCGTGTGACTAAGCTCTTTTGTAGCCGAGCTTAGTATAATCACTAATAATAAGGAAAAGTGTCTACTCATATGAGAATAAAAGGCCAGACCCTACTAGGTACACCGAACAACAACTATGAGTGTCAGAGCACCCCCAACACTCAAAACCAAAATAGAGTAGCGGATGCAAACTCATAACTATGAATAAACGACTAAGGCCCCGGCTCTTATACGAGCCATTGGAAGCTCCACCCATTCGCAAACTCCCATCATCAAGGAGCCAGTAAAAAGAGTAAAATTTTATTACCATTACTTAGAATTTGTTGTTATTTATTTTTAAGATGTGTGCTTCACATCGCACCTCGCATCGACTTGTTTTTAACGATCACACTTGATTCATGAATTGTGTATCAAATCATATCTATCTATGTAATGCTTCACGACTTGAACTTCAACAAGTCATATAATGAAAATTATCGATTATTCGATATTTGTAGCTATTGATATGGGTGACAAGCAAATCATAAAGTACTAATTCCTAAATCCTATATATTGTTGGACAACAGGAAAAGGATATTCTTAGATCTCTAAGTCCTAAAAGAGGATAACGAGAATAAAGCTTTAAACTCTTTTAAGGGTGACAGGCACAAATGCTATAAGTCTTAATGAAAGATGATGAGCTATTTGAATAGCCTTAAGCCATCAATTAGTAACGGGCATAATGCAATAAGTCCTAATAAAGGACGATGAGCTACTTGAAAACCCTAAGTTACCAAATGGCAATGAGTAAAATACTTTAAGTTCTACCACTTACACGAATGACGAATAAATAAGCCTAATGTCCTATACTGTCTGTGGACTCGGGGCTAATTAGTCTTTTTAAGCTTTCGCCCTTTCAAGCATACCAATATTTTTAAGTGCTTCGACCTTTCTCAACCTTAGCCTTTTTGAGCCTCTGCAATATCTTAGTCTCATTAGGCTCTTAATCACAAACTTTCACAAAGCTCTCTTAAAATCAACCTCCTTAGATATTCTCTTTGATGAACTTGTCACCAAACAAGGGGGGAACGAATGTTGCAAATGTTAATAAGGCTTTTTTAACGAACAAACAATGTTTTTATCTTAATAAGCCTTCGACTTAAGCCCAACGATAAGGGCTTAGTTCGAATACCGTTTCCTCATACTTACTATAAATATGGCATAAGATCACAGGTAATGGGATTGCTTCCTTTCATATTGTTGAGATTGAAATTTTCAATTTTCGCTTATTTTCCTTAATTTGATTTATATTGAACCTTATACTTATTTGATATAAACCATCGATTAAGAATTAAGGAAAATCTCGGTTTCTTTTAATTTTAAAAAGATTTTAGAGTCACTAATTAATCGGAATCAAGAAAAGGTTAAGTTATAACTAATTGGGTTAATTAGTTATAACTTAGCCACCAATCTACGGAAAAACCAATTTTGAAAACCAGAATTTTTAGATTTGGGAGTTAACCTATTAAATCCTAATGAGTACTATCATAACCTTCTAAATTTAGTTTTATTCTTTTCAAAATGTCCTTTTTATATGAAAGGAAAAATTTTAATTTACAAGATTTTAATTTACAAGAAAGAAAGAAAATTAATTTCGCTTACAAAAAGAAGAAATTAAATTTACTTATTTACAAAAGGGAAAATAAAAAAAAAGTCCTATTTTAAGTCACCCATTTCCTATGAGTGTTTATATACTTGCTATTCGGAATCAAACTTTTTGTAATTCGTTTGAAAATTTTTATGTATTTTAGTTTCTTTTAACTTTAAAAATAGTTGAGTTTAAGTCTTTTACTTATTTGATTTAACTTAATAAATTTTTTTAAAAAGAGTCTTAATTTTGACTATTTTATATTCTTAAAAAATTCTAAAGAAATCTTAATTTTGAAAATAGTTCATTTATTTTTATTCAATTGGAAAAAAGATTTTTTCTAAGTAATGAAGCATGTTTTATTATTTTTTTATTTTTTTTATTTTACTTTATTATTTATGTTTGACCAAAGTATAATAATAATAATAATAAAACCAACCTTTCTTCTTTTTCTCTTTTTTTTTTTCATTTTTTCTTTTCTCTTTTTTTTTCCCCCTCATTTTCTTCTGTTTTTTTCTTCTTCTTCTTTTTTTTTTTATTACAATAGAATATAATTAAAAAAACAACATAATAAAATATTGAAAAAAGGAAGAGGCTAGACTAATGCCGTAGTGGGTACAAGTCATAGAGTTAGATTCGAGTCAGACTTAGGTCAAGTTCACATAACTGTTACGCTCCGAAGCGGCAGAGTTATAACAGCCCCGCCATGTAAACCATTATAAGATAGAAGTTGGCCTTACAACCGCTATCTTAGACCCGATCTATACAAGGCGTCCACGACTAACTCGCTTTGAAGTAAACAGTTTGTAATTTAAATAAAACATTTACCTAAGAAAGTGAGAAAATATAAATATATATACACTATAATTCAGTTATTGTAATTAAAGTTTATAATATTTCTCTGTAATATATTTTCTAGTTATTACATTATTCAGAAATGAAAAATAATTCTAAAATAAAAACTTAGATCTTAAAAAAATATGTGTTTATTCTTCAATGTTTTTTCTCACTCCCCAGGATCCAACAGTTGCTAGCTTTAGAGTAATTGTTTGCCGCTTCTTAACCAGCACCTGCACGATGTCTATAGGGATGTGAGCAACCATAGCTCAGTAAGTTAGGATGGAGGACTTAAAACTATATCATAAATACAACAAGGTTTTCAATTAACTTATTAGGTGCAATGCATGTGCAAACAAATGCCATCGCATGACATTGTTCGGCCCGTTGTGAGATTAGAAAAATTGTACCTGCTCTAATTCGAGTTGAGGAGTTGCCATTAATGTAACAGCTCACGACCAAACCTAGGCTTATGCAATGGAGACCTCGCTCCTCTTGCGACTACCTTCGAACCACTGACTTCACCCTCACCACGACCTCCTCACTTGTCACTTAGTTCGACTAAGGATGAAGAAGGGACCATTATGCAATCCTGTGCTATCTCTTTCGAAAGGGTTGGTATTTGGCCGGAGAGTCCTAAGTTTCTCTTAATGAGTTGCCATGCAAGTCCAATTATGATTACTGGTCGTATATTTGGTTAGGTTCAGTTTAGGGTGATCAATCATTTCATACAAATCACACAATACAAGTCAGAACAACAAACAAAATCATAGCATCACTCAAAATCATAGCATCACTCAAAATCAAGCACATGCACACATTCAACTATCTAACAAGTACAACCAAGCATAATCTTAAGCCTCCAAAATACAGCATCGTATTAATCCCAACTTATCTCGACTCCTCGCTCACTCACTTGAGGTCTGACTTGCTCAGGCCATCGCTGATCATCCCTATAACACAAACGTGGTTTCAGTTTTTCATATAACTATTATAAGTTCGTTTTATCCTATAACGCTTATTGTTATGTTTTGTTTAGAGTTTAATATACTTAATTATTTAGGTCTTAAGTCTTTTACAATTATTTTAGATTTGGGGTTAGGTTCGGGTTCGGTTTTGGTTTCTGCATCGATTTCTAAATTAGGTTCTAGTTCGATTTCTAAGTAGTGTTTTATACTCTAACTCTAGAAATTCGTTTCAGCCCATATTGTGAAATTAATCACATTACTTTCCGATCTCCTAAATATCATCATTACCTCTAGTCAGTATTTTATTTCACCGGTATACTTAAATCCGTATTAATGTACCAAATTTACTACTAATGTGAGAAATTTTTACATTTTTCATCTAATTACATCAATTCAAGTTTCCTATTAGATTTATTGTATATTTTTATTATTATCATAATATCAATTTTTATTATAATATTTTCTATTTATTATATTTTTAATAATTACATATTATGTATTATTATCTATTATGTATATAATACACTTCTAATATTTCTATTACTCTAATTATCATCTCTAAACATTAATTATCATTTCAAAATGTTTAAATTCATCCTAAATCAGATTTTACATCTAATTATCCTAATTTACAAAATTAACTTACACTTTTCTATTTTTCCCTATTACTCATTTACTATATAATTAACCTAATAATTACATCTAACACCCTAAATGCTACAAGTATCATACTCCATCAGATTTCAACATCCTGAAATATATACTTATTCACCAAATCAGTAATTAACCATTTAATTACTTAATTAACCCTAAATTACCCATTTTATGCCCCATTTTAAGGCCTAAAAATTATCTAAAAATTTTGAAAATTATTTTTTGAAAACGGGCTTCATAGCACTATTCTATATCATCTAAGTAGTCTACACAAAAATTTTAGGTTCAAAACGACACTCCTAAGGTCATTTATTTCTAAATTGAAACATGTTTGGTTTTGCATAATTTCTTAAGAACCCTATATCATGAGACATATTTTCATCAAAATAATATTTTTCATAAAAAATAAATAAAAAAATTCATAATTTTATAATAATATTTACTATTTTTACAAAATTACACAAGAATCAGGTTGGAAATCGAACTCACCGGTCTGGGTGGCTCCGGTCGCCGTGGCCTTGTCGATCGGTCTGAGCGTTGCCACTACCGTGTGATGGTGGTGGCCGTCCACTCCCAGCTACTCGTCTAGTGTGGGTTCCCTTTAAAGGCCCTAATTGTACAGTTTTTCTTATTTTTTTTAACTCGAATTTTTCTCTCAATTTTCGCCTCTCCCTAATTTTCTCTGATTTCTAACTGTCTAAATGAGCTTCTGAATTTTTCTTGCTATTTATAGAGCTTTAGGGAATTTATTGTGCATTAAATTGGATAAGATAATTACCTTATTCCTTAATTTTTTGCTTTTGTGTTGTTCTAATTTAATTGGCTAATTTTTTTCTTATTTTCTCTAGCTGCCACGACCCAATTCTGGATCCTTCCTCATTTTTCCTGAATTTTCTTGATTTTTCTTTAATTAATTATGAATTTTCTTTAAGTATTTAGTATTATTTTAGCACATTTCACGTATTTTAAGTAATTACTTATATTTATGCCTACATTTAAATTCATATATAGTACAAATAAATATTCCTAAATATTATTTAGATTATTTTATGATTTTTAGTATACATATAATTTATTTCTAGCGATTCGTTAATTATTGGAATGCATTTTACGTATTTTTGATAAATAACGAGTTATATATTTAAAATTTGGAATTTTTATAGTCTTTTATTTTATTGCTTATTTTCTTAAATTTAAACTTACGGGATCATTTTTACTAATATTTCTGGTTTTACTTATAATTTAGGCTTGATCGAATCTTTCAGCCGATTGAAATCTTAAGTAGTTAGTTGTGGGGTTTACAATGACCAACACGTGTGGGCGAGGAGAAGAAGAAGAAGAAGAAGAAGTTTGAGTTGTTAGGAGTTGTTCTAAGGTGTTCTAGAGTGAATTTTTTTTTTATAAGAAAGGGTATTTTTATGTGTTTTAGATTGGGGATAGTAAGTTTAGGATAAGCGCCTTTACCTACGGTGGTCTTTTGTGATGGTTGAAAACTACCCTGTAATGGTGGTGGCTTTCAAGTTAGGTGGTGTTGACTGAGATGTTTCGAGATGAGAAAGAGGAGTGGGTAAGGGTTTTGAGTGGTGGCCAATAAATTGGTGGTGTTGGTTGTAAGCTTCCAAAATTGAGTTTAGGATAATCGAGCTCAGATTTAGGGCTTTTAGGGTAACTTATCCAATTGAGCCCAAACTTTACAATTAGAATGAAAAAGTTAGTCGAGATATTACAGTGAAGTTAGATTTTAGTAATAATGATCCGAAATCCCAATTTTGCCCTTAGAAATTGGAGTATTTACTAAAGCCCTAAAATGTTCAGAACTTCTAAAATTGAACTTAGATTCCAACGAGAACTTAGAGATAAGTTAATTGAGCTATAAAATGAGATAATGTAGTATAATTTACTATAAAAAAAATACACGTAATTTTTTAGTATACCGGTACAAATAATAATTATACTCGTAAATTAACTTTAAATTGAGTAATTATATATATATATTGTGTTGAATTCATGAAATTAACCTTAGAATATATCCTAAAAATAAAAGATATGCTAGAAACTTAATTATATGAGTAAAGTTATATATTTCACGTGTTATTTACATAAGATATAACTTAGTATATTAATTAAATAATTAATTCTAACATATAATATTTATATTTAAGTAATTATTTAATAAAAGAAAAAGAAAAATTAAATAAATAACATTGGAAGGAGGCGTGGCAGGAGGATGAAATTGCAATGCTGATTCAAAAGGTGAAGGTATAATATTTGGACACCTCATGCATAAAAAAAAAAAAGAAATTGGAAAAGAAAATATGAATTAAATAAAGGAAAAACCCTTAAACCGACTTTGAGGCACTATAAAAAGCCAGGATCATCAGATATGATAGTTTTAGCAATTTGGAATCAGAGAAAATCAGAAAGAAAAATTAGAAAAAATTGTAGAAAAAAAAAACAAATTTAGAAAAAAACAGAAAAATTAGTGAAAGTGTGGAATCCTAACCTAGAGTAGATCTACTGTGAAACCCAGCCAACCCCACACGGTCCACCCACCGCGCCAGCCGTCCGACAACCGCCCAGCCACTGCCGGCCACCGGAGCACCCAAGAACACCAAGGTCAAATTTCTGTCCTGTTTTTCAATAATTTCTAAAAAATAGTAAATCCGCCCAGAAAATTATGAAAAAAATTACACTTAGGTTATTTTAGACATGATTTCATGTGATATTTTTATTTTTGAAAAATTCGTAATATTTAATATACTTTATTAAGAAATCTGTAATTCATCCGAATATATATTAGTGAAATAAATGTACTATATGATGTTATTTCTAGCTGAAAATTTTTGTGTAGAATGTGTGTGATATATGGGTAATTGCTACGTAGCCCAAATTTTTATTTGAATAATTTTAATATTTATTGAATTTTTAGGCTTGAAAGTGGTTCGAAAATAGGCTGAAATTATGAATTTAATAGGAAATTATGAAATTAATTGATGAAATGGACATGTACTGATCTATAATAAATAATAATGGTATTGAGTCAGATTGGAATTAATTGGATGCTAAAAGAATTATAATTGGATAATTTATCAAATTTAGGGGTAAAATCGTCAATACGAAAATATAGGCAATAGGTCGAAAACTTGAAACCGAGTGATAATTGAATTCCCTATATTTTTAGAAGTCTATAGAAATTTTCGGGGAATTATTAGGTAATCCGAACTATTTACTACGAATTTATTAAGTAAAATAGCTTAAATTACAAGTCGGGGTGTATTTGTAATATTAATAGACTAAAATGAGTAAAATAGTTAAATAAAACCTATATATATAGGATCCCTGGTCAAAATAGGTTAAATAGAGATTTTATTACAATTATTAATATTTTCTGAACGGGATATACTTTAGGTGTATTAAAATTGAATAATACTTATATTATTACAATATAAGGACAAATTGGATAAAATATAATTTAAAACTGTAAAATTTCGCATAATACGGTCGTTTTTATATAATTATGTATAATTGTATTAAAAATTCAAACTACCCGTTAAAATCCATCTCTAGGAACAGGACTCATAAGATGTGTCGTTAAGTCTATACGAACTCAATGACACTAGTTTTGTTGAAATCGGATAACCTTAAGCAA